>QANT01005678.1:3978-15942 GCA_003254885.1 Purshia tridentata | reverse complement strand
GGTGGCAAAGGAGGATTGATGGAAGCTTGAGCCAAAGGAAGCCCAGAGACATGATCCGTAGCCCCACTATCTATAATCCATTATTTGGAATTTTTAGAAAACAAACCTTGGGCTGCTGTATTGGTTTTTGATTCAATACTCATTTTCTGCATCATATTGAATAATTGCTGGAACTGGTCAGCGGTAAAAGGTTGAGCAGGAGCACTAGGTGCATTAGTCACAGAGTTAACACTTGACTGCTCACCTTTCCCTCGCGGTGTACTATTCTTTCTAGTCTTACCATGAAGGCGGTGGCCAGGTGGGTACCCATGAAGTTTCCAGCAGGTATCAATGGTGTGGTGATCTCGATCACAGTGAGAACAATGTAATGGTTTGCGCTCGGACTGATTGAAACGTCCTTTCCCACGAAAGTTGCTCTAGACAGCCATGGCAGCAGGCTCAATATGATTTTGAGCCACCACTCCTCGCGACTTCTCTTCTTGTGTCAACATCGAGTAAATCTGTCGAATATTAAGGAGTGGGTTCATGAGTAAAATATGTCCCCTGACAGCCGCATAGGATTCATCTAACCCCATTAATATTTGCATCATTTTTGTTGTTTCTGTTTGATCGTTGAATGATTTCAGAACTCCATAAGATCCGGAGGAACAAGATTGAATGGATTTGTAAGAATCCATCTTATCCCATAAACTCTTCAGTTTGGTGAAGTAGACATTGATGGGCTGCTGATTCTGAAGATGACGTGCGATCTCACACTGGATTTCAAAAAGACGAGAGACGTTTTGCTGAGAAAAACGTTCTTGAAGATCATCCCAAACCTCTTTATCCATTTCTGAATAGACGACACTCGAAGCAAGATCTGGAGAGAGTGAGTTGAGAATCCAGGATAGAATCATGTCATTGCACCTACACCAAAGAGCAAATTCGGTGGGTTTCTTTATCATTGATGGTTGTTGAACAGTACCATCAACAAATCCCAGTTTGTTCTTTGCAGACAAAGCAATTGTCATGGAACGGCACCAAGTGCCATAATTATCACCTATGAGGGGTTGTGAAACAAGCACCAATCCTGGGTGGTCAGAATGGTGTGTAAAAAACGGACTGGAAGAACCATCCTGTGTGTCAGAGGTTGAATCCCCCATGATAAAAGGTCCTCCCTCTGTAACGTATAACAAACAGCAAGAAAAAAAAATCAAGAGCCCAGGAGAGGCTCTGATACCATGTAAAATTTGATATGGGAGAATATTTTCTCAATTGATGAATTCTGAATAAACGGTTACAAGTATATGTAATACAGGAGTCCTAATATCTAGTCCTATAAACAAGGTAATTGATATACAGAATAATACAAACTAGGAAAGAAATATATATGCAAAGTATTCTGCATAATCGTTCTATTATAGGAAGGTAAATCATTGACTTTCTCAACAGAGGCAATAACATTTATGATCAAGTCTCTAGCCAACAAATACACAGTGAAGAGCTCGGGGTTCTAAACTTATCTCTTTAATGTTTGTATAAATGTATAAACGCAACACAACCAAAGATTTTAAGATTAAGCTTTAGTGAAGGAGGAGTTGGAGCAAAGGAGTTGAGTACCTACAAAGCAGTTTGAAAACCGAGAACCAAAGAAAGAACCCGATTCAAAAGGTACACAATAGTTTTGAGAGCCTCACCCTAAAGGTGTTTGGGAACACGCCCCTCAAGTAAGAGAGAAGATGTCACGTCCAAAAATTGCGGTTTTTTTCTTTCTGCTATGCCATTCTTTTGTGGGGAAATAAGAACAGGTTGTTTGATAAACTATTCCTCATTGTGCCATATAACGACGCAATTCATATTAATAAATTCCCCTTTATTATTTGAACGGAGAATCTCAATGTTTTGGTGAAATTGGGTAGAGACATATGCATAGAAATGCTGAAACACTTCACAAACCTCACTTTTATGCTTGAACAAATACATCTAAGTCATTCGAGTGCAATAATCAATAAACAGAACAAACCATTATTTGCCATTACAAGTAGAGGTAGGACTAGGACCCCCAACATCGAAATGAACTAAAGAGAAAGGTCTAGCACTTTTATTATAACTTTAAGGAAGTACAGTACAATGACTCTTAGCAAGAGTACAAGTATCATATTTGAATTCCTCTGGTGAATGCTGAAAAAACAAAAAAGGCTTTAACTGTTTTAAATAACTGAAGGAAGGATGTCCTAATCTATGATGCCACAACCAAATCTCTTGCTTGCCTTTGGATAACTCCCCTTGGACTATAGCAGCTTGCTTGTCAAAAATCAGCCTTGGTAACTCTTGCTTCAAATATAGTACAATTTCTTCTATGGTCTACCACTGCCAATCATCTTTTGGAAGTGACGTCCTAAAATTTACAGTGAGTAGGAGAGAAAATAGTAACACAATTATAGGTTTTAACAGCCTGACGCTTGAGTTGAAACAATCTGTTGAAGTTTTGTGTTGTAGTATACCAGAGTTTTAGGGCATCACATATTTTTTTTGCTGACTTCAAGCATTGCATCATATCTCGAACCTCCTTGGTCATAGAGTCAAACAACCACAACTTCACAATAGAGTTTCTTCTCTCAAAGTCTTGTATTCTGGTGAGGTGAAATCGAGTTTTCTTTTTCACCATCAATGTAACCCCACGTTCTTTGACCCTCGATTTTTTGCACTAGCAGTGATGGCTCAATCAGCATAATTGGTACCTTTCAATTTTTTCAATGTTAATGGAGAGCTATCATGAACATATGGTGTATGATTTGGGGTAGAGGAATTCCTTTTGCACCATCTTCTACTTTTGATCTTCACCACTAAGTGGTGAAGTAGAACCACCCCCCATGTCAGATTTTGGTAGTTTAGGGTTTTGACCCCAATTCTAGCTTTGATGTCCTAAGAACAAACCTAGAGCTCTAATACCATGTCAAGAACTAGAACTAAGAAATAATTTTATGTTATTCATTCATCCCTCAATATAAAGTATTTATAGAAGAACAAATACAAATTAACCCTATTGGGCTAGGAACTAAAACATAATTCTACATAATTCTAACTTCTTAAGGAAGTAAAGTAAATCTAAATAAACTAGGACACGTGCTCAACAAAAGCATCCCTAAATTCATGGAATTAAAATACATGAAAACTCAAGAAAGAAAAAGAAAAGAAGAAGAAAAAGGAAGAAGGAATAAATTATTCCTCTCCCATGAGAGGAGGGGAGGTCGCTGACAATGGATCGAGACTACACTGCTATTGCATTTTCTTTTTGGGATGCAATTATGCATTGCCCAAAAAAATTATACTTATATTACCTTAGCCAAAAAAAAAAAAAATCCAGTAGTTAGGTTTTTTTTGGTATACANAGGTTTTTTTTCGTATACAAGGTTGATCAGTTGGTATTGTTGGGAGAGAAACACAGACGTAACGCATGGGTGATTTGACGCCTTTTGTGTCCTTATAAGTAAAAAAATATATAAATGCTAACTTTGAGACTCTTTAAAAGTTGTCAAAAACTTATCAATATTAATGTATTTCAGTCAAGTATAAAGTTGAAATTTTCACAAAAAATGAGGTAAAAAGAGTAATTGAGGGGGGTACAATATAAATTCTCGTCCTGGTGCATCTTCTTGAGGGTTGTCAAAACTTTTGCGTTTGTTTGAACGTCAACACCTTACTATATTATGGCATTTGGATTGCCAATTGTACAGCTTACAGAAGCATTGTTGCCCTGTTGTAATTACTTGAGGTTCTGCAGGCCTGATATTTCGGTTGTATGTCAGTTCATGCATGCTCCAACAGTCCAACTGATGTACATTTTCAGCAACCAAATGAATCTTGATATACCTAAAACTGTTAGAAAATTTAAGCTCTTTATAAGATTAAAACAGGAAAGGAAAAATATGGAAGCACCAACAACAGCTTGAAAATAAGCCACACGAAACTCCCACTAACATGATTTCAAAATCAAACTTATAGTTAAGTTGTACCAACACCTATTCATAGCTGGGGAGACCTGAGTGTAGCATCTAACAAAATTCACCCAGTGTCTACTAATCATACTTTTGGGGTTTTCATTTTTTTGGCCCTAAATCATACTTGTTGGTTAGTCCTAATGAGTAGTAACATATTTACAAAAAACCAAACACAACCATACACCATTCAGTTTCTAAAACCTAGATTTTCGCCTGTGAACTTTTGATCGCTTCCTAGATGTCTCAATACCATTTGTTTCTTTTTGCCTTTTAACACCATTACTTAGAAAATCAGCTCCCAAGGCTTCATTGGTCTTCTTGTACTGGACAACATTGGTTACAATGGCATATACAATGACCTCAGTTTTGGGGGTCAAGATAGCATCTCTCTCAACCACTGCATTCTGCCCACAACACGGTTCTTGAATTGCTGTGTGTCTGAGCTTTTGGATTATGGCATCCTTAGCAAGCTTAAAACAATCTGTTGAAACCTGCAGAATAGTAAGTCACAATTTTGTCAGGTTTTGCTTTGAGAATAGAAGGGGCAATATCCTTAAAACTATAGTATAATTGTGAATTATTTTTGGGGATAAGTACTCTCAATCTTAGCTCGCTTATAGTGCTTTTAGGACTTGTTGTCAAGTTTTTGACTGAATGCCACTGCAGAATTTTAATTACAAGTCAAAATTTATATCGATTTTTCAATACCCGAACTGCATTTCCCTAATTTGTAGCTATAGTGTATAGATGTTTCTCTTCATTTAATGTATAGATTATACTAATATATTATTACATGAATTTCGAACTTGAATTGGAATTTGAGCAAAATCTGGATAATCATTCATGGGACAAAAAAAAATTGTATGTTTCTTTTGCAGCTGTCTCTAGATCCTTCTTTGTATGTGCACCTAGCCGACAAGGTAGATGACGAATCTCTCTCTAGATTGTTCTCTAATGCAAAGAAGTTGAGGCAAATTTGATCAATTGCTATTCAACCGGATCCTGATCAATGATAAACATACAATATTATGAGTTCCTGCCTTGGTTTTGGGTCAACATCTATTCTAGGTTTGTGTGGTGATTACTATATCAATAATTGCGGGCATGCTGTTTAATAGTTGAGGTTCTCAAATAGATACCTTTTTTATAGAATTTATTTGTCCCTTTGTCAAATGTACCAACTCATGTATTGGTATAGACAAAATGTATGAACCCGAGTATTGCTACAAATGAAGTGTACCAACTCACACCAACTAACGTATTGGTACAGACAACATGTACCAATTCGGATATTGGTACATATGAAATGTACCAAGCCACGTATTGGTATAGTCAAAATGTACCAACTCATGTAATGGGTACCAAATATACCAACACAGAAACTGGTAGAAAATAACCAACCGTCATATTGGTACAAAAGAAATGTACATAGGTTTCGGGTTTAGGTATATAAGGATGTAGAATGCCCTTTTGGAGCTTCTAATTTAGGTTTTAAAGTCTCAGGGTTTGGTCAGTGTTAAGGGTATTGGTTTCAGGTTCAGGGTATAGGTTTAAGGTTTAGGGTGTACATCTCATAATTTGTGAAATTTCTACAATTCAAATCTCATAAACTGTTGGATTTAAATTTCTTAAATTGTGGTATTTTAATCCCCTTAAAAATTATGGAATTTAAATCCCACAATTTATGGGATTGTGGAATTAAAAATCACAATCTCATGAATTATTCTTTTAAAATACTTTTAATATTAATATGAAAGCTAAAAGTTAAAACCTACAAGGCATAAAATTTAAAGATTGGACTGGAGTCTAAAACCTAAAGGGTGAGACTATTCCAACCACCCTTATGTACTGAGTTGACCACCCCAAAAATTATTTTAGGGATAATACCAATTCTACCCTTACACCAACGCCACCCCACCAACTCAGCCACCCCTCCCAACCGTCGATGCCACCATCCCAGCCACCACAACTGCCACCCTTTCTTCTCCCCCCCGCGCCACCCTCTCTTCTTTCTCCCATCCCCTGCCACCTTCTCTTCTCTCTCCTCCACCCCATCTACTCCCCAAGCCTCGCCCCCTCCCAGCCCGCTCTTCCCGAATCAACCTGCCAGCCACATTTCAACACCCCATACCCACCCAATCCCATCTCTCCCCACCTGATCCCCCCAGACCTGAGAAGAGAGAGAAAAGAGAGAGGAGAAAGAGGAGAGAAAGAGAAGAAAGAAGAGAGAGAGAAGATGCAGGGAAGGCTAGCTGGGGTGGAGGTGTCGAGGGGCGACTGTTTTGGGTTGCAGGGGTAAAATAGGAAGATTTAGGAAAAAATATTTTAGGGTGGTCAACTCAGCACATAAGGGTGGTCGGAATAGCCTCACCTAAACCTAAAACACTCATGGTGTTTGTCTAAGAATGGTCCATTTTATGTACCAGAGTCTAATTGTCCCCAATTTTTATTTTCTATACGGGTAGTAGTATAGCAATTATTGGTTGAAACCAAAAAAGCACCCTAAAAACCAACAACCATAATCCTATGACATTGACCTATCCATGCAAAGTGAAAAACCATATGAGAAACAAGGAGATGATTGTCATATGAGAAACAAGGAGATGATTGTTCTAACTTCTCACCTTAAAATTAAGAGGTATATTAATTTCTGTGCATTGACAGCCACAACCATCACTGAAGTTGAGTTTCAAAACCATTTCAATCGATTTTGACTGTAAGGTCCTCCTGATGCATATCGAATACAAGAAAGTGAGAAGATGATAGAGACCTGAGAATGGATATGCAATTGGACTCTCCAAGTCAATTTACATCATCTAGGGCTAAAATTAAAGGCCTAAATTTTTAACCAAAAAAAATGCAAATTTCAAAAAAATGCAAATTTCAAGAGAGAACCATAAGAATCTTTACTAATCATACAGTTTTCTCATTTTGAATAAATCAAAATCTGACATATCTTACAATGAAGTTTCAAGTATTTCTGAACCTATATTGTTTGACATCCAAAAAAGAACAGAGTTGATCCATATTAGGCTATTAGCATTACCTTTTCAGTTGAAATGGTTCCTTCTGTAGAATAGCTTCTTTATAGTCTTGATTGTCTAAGAAGGATATCTGGGATGCAAACACAACAGGAGGGTTAGCGCCAAATCAGGGAAAGGCCATATAATAACAAGATGATTTTCTAAATGATGTCGTGTACTCGGTAGTAGAAAAAAATGGAAAAGGAAAATTTAGTCTTGTTGCTATAATAGATATCATTGGTGCCAAGTTCAACTGCTTCAAAATTTAGTCTAGTTGGTTTCTATGGAGGAGCAGACCAGTAAATTTCCAGAAACAAAAAAAACATATACCTAAGATCTGGCCAGTCAATAAAATGACAAGAATGCAACCATGTATCTAACAATTTGAATAAGCTATAAAAAAGGAATAACCATCACTGAATAATTCAATCATTTCTGATGTAAAGTAATAAACAAGTTCCTATTCTCAGCAATAGCATAAAATTTAAGAAAAATCCAACAAGATGTAAGGGATGTCTTTCTTATAATGGGTTTCATAACTGCCCTATATTCACTCAGTGCATCATTTCCAAGATCAAGCAATAGACAAAAAATGTCAATGGTTCATCTTTGGTGCAATGGTCAACCACTTCAAAAATTACAATTATTTGGTTCCTACAGATGGCCAGACCTGTAAAATACCAAAAAGAAAATATCTAAGATCTGGTCTGTCAGTAAAATGACAATAATGGGGGGTCACGCATCAAGGAATTTGAATAAGCCATGAAAATGAATATCAGGAGGCCATTTCAGCCTCACTTATACAAAGCATTGAGATCAACAGATGAGTCTCTTAAAGTAATTTCACCTCAACAGACTTGATGAATGGCAATGGAGCTTTCTGTCCATGTACACTTCCTACCCGGAGGTTCCAGTTCACATACTTTTTATCTGTAATGCAAGTGAATGGAATGTGAGAAAGCTGTAAACCAAAGCCATGACTAATTAGTGAACAATCCAGCAAACTCCTGGGAGTTGGTGTGTCATGGGTGAACCAAAACAATGAGTCATACGAGAGCGTAATCATTTCATATACAGGGTCAACTATTTAAAACAAGGCCAAAATTCACAAATGGTACCTGAGATTTGGGTCATGTTTCAAAGTTACACATGTGGTTTAAAAACTGTTAAGCAGACACTTGTGGTTCAATATGTTTTCAATCTCAATAATTTCATCAAATTGCCGTTGAAATTTTACCATGTGTGCGCCACGTGATGGGTAAATTTGTCTCTTCAAGCAAGAGGGCCAATTCAACTATGAAAAGACAATCTACTCATCAGGTGACAAGCACATGGTAGAATTTACGGCCATTTAACGAAATGACTGAGATTGAAAACATATTGTACCGCAAGTGTGTAATTAAAAAAAAATTTAAACCACAAGTGTAACATTGAAATATCACCCAAACCGTACCATTTGTGAATTTGGCCTTAAAACGATATATATTCATCATTTTTTATTACATATGTCTATGTATGTGAATTTATATGTTATGACTATGACAAACATGGTATCTTGCCAAGCAAGCCACATGAAAGGTTTCCGATCCAAGTGTCTCCAGGTGAAGTTATGCCTACTCAAGGAAAGAAAATAATAGAAGAGGCAATTTTCATAAACATAAGCATGATCCTCATGTACATTCTGCAGAAGAACGGTAGCACAAGGACATCAAAGATGAAAAATTCAAAAGAAAGGATGATGCCAGATCAAACCCAACGACATATTTTTCATCCACAAGGGAAAAAAAAAGGTATTCTCTCATAAATGCTACGTACATGTCATAGTGAGCTGTAACTTAAAATGCGCAGTTAAAGCATCTAATTCACATGCATAACAAACATCCATGTATGACTCTCCAGCCTGCACAAAATATTTTTCGTCCATCCAGATTACCTATACTCAAGGCTTGAGTTAGAATGATCTGAAAAAGATCTATCCGAACAAATGGAGGAATCTGATGATTTAGAAAGTCCATGACACCTGAAATCACCTGTTGACCAAATGAACAGATAATGCAAATGCAGGATACCAAATCAGAATGTGTGGAAGAAAATAAACAAATTGAACCTCAGTTTTCTGACTAACACATCTATGTTAATAAAGCCCAGATGAGACCTGATGGAGTGTTTGTGTGTGTGATATACAAAATGGGTAATACAGGTCTCCAATAGCATTGAAGGTACCTAAAGCCTGTCAAATAAATGCTACACTGATGCTATTCATCAGAAGTAGAAATAATAATCACGGCATACCAACTTACTAAGTTTTAAATTACAATACCTTATCTACAAGACCGTGGATCAACAAGTATGCTTTCTTGTCCTTTGGAGTTTTCTGTGAAGTTGAAAAAAGCAAATTATAGACAACTGAAAGATCAATGAGATATACGTAGAACATCAACATAGGACTTAGGTATACTAAAGTATCAGTTAAAGGAAAGATAGAGTAGCAATCTATATTAAAGAAAAAGTTCTAAATATCAATTTTCTGCATGAAATGAGATTCGGGCTCATGTTTTTCAACTGATATGGAAATCCAAGACATATCTTCAATATTTCACAGCCCATAAACAACAGCCATAAAATTGAACAAAAATGGAGCTTCTGGTGCAAGTTTCTTCTATTTTCTCAAGGCCCAACTGTAAACTTACTTGAAGCAAAGGAGAAAATTACCTGAAGGTTTACAATTACAATCTTTCCCCCACCACGGAGCGATTTCAGAGGTAGGTTGCATGCTGGAGTGATCTGCAAACTGCAGAATAATATTGATCAAAAGGCTAAGTTTTACTAATGTCTCCTAGAAGAAGGTCATCACAGAGTCATGCCTTGATCTAATCATTTCTAGTCTGATTAAGCCCTTTGTTTCATAGTAGCTTTGATAATTAACACAAAGATGTTAAATCCATTTCAGGATTACCATTTAATTATCACAATTTACAATATAAAATACATCAGAACCACAAAGTAAAGTAATTATCATAAATTAAATTTATATAAGAACTTGGTCAAGATATTTTGTATGAGTGAAATGCTAAATATACATTGGGATGTCAAATGCGAACATAAAATATGGCAGAAGATGAACCGATATAAAATTTTGAAAAATCACAACTATTGAAAGGATTAAAATAAAACCCCATATTTTCTGGATAATTGAGGCAAATAGATACAATTTTTTCATTAACCAAAGCAAGAAGGGCTGCTTACATAAATAAAGCCAAAGTTATGACAGCTAAATTTGGTAACTCTGTTGTTACCTTGTCCCCAAACATAAAACAATATCAGCCATCCTGCAGTGCTTCTCAGCCAGATTCATCTCCTTTGTAGGCAATGCATCCTGCGCGAAAAGAGTGTTGCGGTTTCTCAAAACAACTACTTTAATACGGTGCAAGAACCAGCCATTAGCCACCAAATATTCCCCCTATTTCTCAGCCTAGGTGGCTAAAAGTGATTAGTACAGATCGAATGCAAGTTAATATTTTACTTTTTTTTTTTTTTTTTTGATTCATCTCCTTTGTAGGCAATGCATCCTGCGCGCAAAGAGTGTTGCGGTTTCTCAAAACAACTACTTTAATACGGTGCAAGAACCAGCCATGAGCCACCAAATATTCCCCCTATTTCTCAGCCTAGGTGGCTAAAAGTGATTAGTACAGATCAAATGCAAGTTAATATTTTACTTTTTTTTTTTTTTGGGTAAGGAGTAAATATTTTACTTTGACTCTTCATCAAACAGGTTTCCTACATGGACAAAAGAAAATGTGGTAAATCAGCCTCCAGCATAAGCCCTACATATCTACACATTGCTAGACAGGTCAACATCTATAAACCTACCCCTAGCATGAGCACCACCGAAAAAAATGCTATATAGTTCTTACCACATCAAACATTTTCTTTCATAGGAAACAGGAACTTTATACAAAAACATAATAGAAACAACAAATGAAGGTGAAAAAGCTGTCGGCCAGGCAAGCCTACCACAAAAACCCATAATAAGAAAAACAACAATCAATTCAAAGTCCTGCACAATCAAGATAAATAACACTAAAACAAACATCCCTAAAATACTTAGACAATGACAACCAAAAAGAGGCAAGGAATCTAATTCTGTAACCAAACACTTATTTTCATGTGTCTAAACCAAACATTTGGTGCAACTTCTTTCTATTGTTAAAGATTGATCAAATTAAATTTAAACTCCAACATAGAAAAGAATAATAAATAAATTTATTTCATCCCCATGGACATCCAACAGCACCGAAACTATTAGTAAGCAATACCTCCCAGTCAAGAACTGTATCCTTGAGCCTTGCTCCACATTTTTTATCTGAGCACCGTCTTGAAGTCTCCTTCAGTCCAATAGTTCCCACCTCAAAGTCCCGCAAATACCTGTAAAAATTTAAATGTTATTAATGATGAGCCAAACAAGCCGTACAGAGAATAAAAGAACATTAACTTCAGCACAACAAACTCTCCTGCCCCTGCCCCCTCCCCCTCCCACTCCAAAAAAAAAAACAAAAACAAAAAACAAGGAAATGTAACACACTGAAATAATAGAAATAGGCTGATATAAAGAGCAAGCCTTACTCGACTCCACAAGTAGGGCAGGTTTCCATGAAGGAGTTACCATGTAACTCAGCAAGTTTTTCCCTCGGTATTCCAGATCGAAGATGGAGACCGTCCACATTCTAGCATTTAGTAAAAGATAATAATAAGAATGCAGAGAGATGAATGACCTATTTAAAAGAGTGCAAGACTGATAGACAAAAAATAGCATGGATGGAGAGAGATAAAGAGAGAACTATTAACACCACCCAAATTATGAAAACCCAGAGTGCAAACATACATGTCAGCAGTACAAATTGCATATGACCCCTACCCCAAAGCCAACATAGGAATAGGGAAAAAAAAAAAAAAAAAAAAAA
>QANT01005675.1:0-12073 GCA_003254885.1 Purshia tridentata | reverse complement strand
TAATATTTTAAAAGAAATTAGGTATTGGGTGGGCCGTTGATTAAAATGTAATTTCTTAAAATATATCATTGACTATTATGGGATATGAAATTATGCATTGACCTATTTGTAATTTAGAAATGTTTGATTGATTTATTTGTAATTTTCTATATAAAAAATATGGTAAAAGTACTATTATTGATAATAATAACACATAAGATGACATAAAAAATAGGGTAAGAATAGCATTATTGTTTCTAAAATTATAGCTATATGCAAAACTATCAAATAGAGGTCAAATTCCTTTTAAAGTGTCTAATGCAAAATCTTTCATCGGGCTCCTAAATCAATATTGATGATAGTTTGAGCATTCGACTCAAAAACATTTGCAATCAAACGACTGTAGCGCACAAAATATTGCCAAATTCTCAACTTCATGATTTTCCCAATGAACCTTACCAAGCTTTCAAGGCAACCTTTGACTAACAAAAATTTTTGTCGGTTGATGCCTAGACAAAACCTAGATCAAGGGAGGAACTCAACAACCAAAACTCAAGAAATTTAATTTAATAACTAATAAGCGCGCACCAGAAAAAAAAAATATGAAAATAACTACACAATATTTATCCACATATAAATTTGTAGAATTAATTGTTAAAATATTCTTAAATTAAAATTTTAAGAAATTGTATTCTCAAAAAACAAAAAATTAGTAAGATATTTTCAATTATATTATGGACCAAAACAAAAACAAAATTGTTATTTATACGAACTCGAAAGATAATGAATGATCTTGTTGCTGTATAGTCCAGAAACTTTATATATGTAAAGACAATCGAAAATTCTAGGCCTCAAAGACAATGATATAATCAATAATATTGGGGCAAATAGCATCTTCTAATAATTAATAATATTTCTTTTTTACTATTAATTAGTATAGCAAATTACATGTAAGTCAATAAAATATTTCAATATTACATAATAATCAATGTAGATATATTTTCTTTTTCCCATAAAAGTCAATAAGTTTTGAAATTTTATCTTACTTTAGTCATTAAGTCTAATTCAGTTGCTGATATCATGTATTTAATGCGTTGGAAAATACCAATTTTTTCATTTCGTTTTTTTCATTACCTATGAGCGTGAAATTACAACATTGCCCTTGAGTTGGTTTAAGGTATAGAATTGAGGTTTATGGTAATAAATGGAGTTTAGGGTTTAAAATTAGGGTTATGGAGTTTATAGATTAGGCTTTAGGTCTTGAATTTTGGATACTTGAGAGCTAAACCTTAAGCCGTTTTGATGCATATATAGTTAAGCACAAATTTAATACAAATCTAAATAAGCATATATAGTAATGTACAATATATATTTTTTCATTTTGGTCAATAATAACTAAAATGATTTATGTAAAATTGTATTGATTAGTATATAATTTTGAAATTTTTTATCACATCGGCCATTGACTTTAATCATGGACAGGTCAAGGATATATCTTCTCTCCATTAATACTTGTGATTATTTTTCACATATATAGTTGCATGATTTTGGCGTACTTCCAAGTTATTTTTCATTAATTTTTCGATTGTTTTTACAATAATTTAATTTAATTTGCATGTATTGAAATTGAAAAAAAAAAAAAAATTCTTATTTCCAAGTTATTTTTCATTAATTTTTCGATTGTTTTTGCAATAATTTAATTTAATTTGCATGTATTGAAATTGAAAAAAAAAAAAATTCTTATTATTCAACTCATTCTACAAATTTCCTCTTCACAAAGATGATATCCACATGCACCTAATTAAATGTGAAAACCCAACCAACTTGTATCTGAAACATGCGTACGGTTACCAATTTGGACTGTAGTTTTGTGCTACTTTCCACCAAGTAATTAAACTGTCTTCTGACCTGCACAAGAATGCTGCATAAATTGTGAATGTGCCAAAATCAACTAGTTAAAAGCTACATGAGCAAAAGGGTCATCATCTCCATATTCTCCACCTTATGAGGTTCCAAGAGAATTAAGGTCCCATTGATTACTGTGCCTTTACTTTCACCAAGTCCAATCTACTTTTGGTCGATAGTAATTAAAATTAAATTATAAAAAAATGCATTGATCAAAATGAAATTGAAAAATGATTTATTTGTAGTTAACACTTGAAAATATCAACTAAAAATAATTAAATAGGTTTTTAGATATACACTCAAATGTCATATATTTTTATAGTCCCTAGTTTAAAACCCCCTGATTACCAAAAAAAATTTCTAAACCATCACCCATTGTTGAGATCATTTTATATCATTTATTCAACCCTTAAATTATACATTTTAATCCTTGGAGTTTAATATCTTTCATATTTTAATTAGTGAGCAATAGTAGTTTTTATCTATCTTTTTAATTTTAATTAGTGTAATTTAATTTTATGGATTTTTTTTCTTAAGTTCTTTTTTATTGTAAGAGTGTGGTTTGAGAAGCCCAAAAGAAATAGATGAGGTCCATGAGAAAGGAGAAAGGAGAAAGTAAAATGAAGAAGATGAAGGAAGGCAGCCCAAAGCCCAGCCCATATTCGTCACCATACAGCTGCTTTTTCACTTTGATTAATCTCGGCGAATGAGGGTGCGCCACGTGGCGAAGGCAGCAGCCACTTCTTTCTTCCCCCTCTTTCGCATGTTTTTCTAATTTTCCCTTCCTCCAGCCGAGCCAGCCAAGCCAACCGCCAGAGCCGACTTTTCCTCTCTCTCACACAAGCTTGCAGCCACACCCAAGCTCCTAGAGCCAGCCATTCCCTTTAATTAATGAATCAAGCGGCCACTTGCTCGCTGCCATATGGCACATGCAGCTGTGACTAGATGATGTAGCCTTTTCAACTATGACTCACACCCTTTCTTGTGTAAATGGTGTCATAATAACTCATTGATACATATATTTATTTAGATATTTTTAACCCCAATCTTTACCTATATTTGAGAATCCTTATCTCATATTTACTTCTGCTGCCTCTTCTAGTATTTTTTTAGGATTTTTTTTTAAATGTCTTTTTGGCTATTTGGTTAGAGAGAATAGAAAATTTTAATATTTTGTTCATTCACTTTTAAATTAATGCAATGAAAGTTTGATTTTCATGTCTTTCTCCTTCTTCTTCTTTTATTTATTTAGTTGCTTCTAAGTAATTATTTTATTTACTCTTGTTTTCATGTCTTTCTCCTTCTTCTTCTTTTATTTATTTATTTGCTTCTAAGTAATTATTTTATTTACTCTTGTTTAGTTTAAAAGTTAATTTATTCTTCTTTTCCCCATTATTGTAGTTTAATACTCATAGGTGGTCACTAAACCTCCTCACTAGAGTGAGGGGAAAGCACCACCATGAAAATTATCAAGTAAACTTTCCTTAATTAATTTCTTACCTTTTAGATCTTACAAACTCTAGACTTTGTTCATAAAATGAGAAAAAATTAATTTTTCACCCATGATATTATTTAACATAGGCAGTTAGACATTCTTTCCATATATTTGCTTTGTAATCAATTGCTTTAATATAAACTATTTGAACTCTAGTTGTTCTTTAGTTTTGGTTCACGTGAGTTGCTTAAAATTTATAGTTTTTAAGTAAGAACAATATCTACCATTCAATTATTTAATTTAAAGCTTAAAATATAAATATTATTAGATGAAGGCATTAAGTTGTCTCTTAGGTACTCTCTTATGTGGGAAATTGCTAATAAATTATAGTGATGTGGAACCTTAACCTTGATGTTTATACCATTATTTAAGTTCTAGTATTTAAATTATTGCTATTTTATTTCTTTTTAATTATTGCAATTACTTTCTAGGCTTTAATTTATGTGATTTTTTTTATAAGCCCATTTGGCCAATTAGACTGTTCATAAAGTCCAAATACGGAAGAGAAATACCTTGCCGACCCACTTTTTAAAATGGTCCATTAAAATCAATTGAAAATACACTTGTGCCACTGGTTTTTTTATCAACTAAATAACCGTTATAATGTATTGGGCTTCCATCAACAGCCGCGCTCAAGCCAATGAAGATGTGTTATTTTTTGTCTTTTTCTTTTTGTTTCTTTGCTGAAGTATGTCTTCTTTTGTACCTATTAATTACCAGTTGCCATGTGTTATTGGTTTGAGCTATTGTACTAACTTATACATCTTTTTATTTTTATTTTTTTAACTGATACATAAATTTATTTCTTTTTTTTTTTTGGCCATTAGGAACAAGAGTTTAGTTGATTCATTTTTACTATAATTAAATAGCAATTAGTAATAGTTATTATGATTATTATAATGTCATTGGATATTACTAACAAAAGTAACAATTATATCTCTACTTACATATTTTTATTGACAATCAGTAACACCCAAAGATTGACTTGCATATTTTTACCGATAAACAGTAACAATCATAGCCTCATTTACATATTATTATTGAGAAGCAGTAACAATCATAGCCTCACTTACATATTGTTACTGAGATGAGCAGTAACAATCATAGCCTAACTTATATATTGTTACTGATAAATAGTAACAATCACAGTCTCACTTACATATTGCTACTGAAAAGTAGTAACAATTATAGCCCTATTTACATATTGTTACTGATAAGTAGTAACAATTATAGCCTCACTTACATATTATTACTGATAAGTTGTAATAATCATAGGCCCACATACAAATTTACTGATAAGTAGTAATAATTATAACTCCCACTTATAGCAAAATCTACAACTAATAATATCCAACTTCATATAGTTACTGTCAAATAATGACCAATTGAAACAGATAAAAAATACTCAATTTAAATACAATTATAACCCTCCTTGAAGATGCATTTCACTGCAAGAAATTAAAACTTGATAAATGGTATGAATCCCAGCAAAGTGAATGAAATAAATCGATAAATCCAAAGCAATGAATAAATTAAAAAAAAAAAGTGCATATCTAGTACAATTGATCTATACATTTCTAACTGGTCAATGAAAATCAACTGAGTGGAACAAAACTTTTATTAATAAAACTACAAGCAGGAAAGGTTTACCATCAAAGGGGGGGAATCTAGAAGTTGCAACATCAAATGCAAGGCCTCTATCTGCACGCCCTCCCAGCCATATTGAAACTTTCCTTCTCTTACCCCTTTATGTCCTTATGAGCGGAATCATCAAATGATGACATGAACCGTTGATGCATTTGCAACAAGGTTTTCTTGTTTAGACAAGCTTCCAGAATTTACAATTAATCCAGAGTTTCTTCTACGAGTGGGATTTGCCAATGACTAGCCTATAAGTCTACCTTCTTCATCGCCTTAAAAAGTAAAAATAAACGAAGAAATCATAATTAACATCTCAGCCATTTGAAGAGAAAATGATATCCAAAATTACTGAAATTGGATCTAATACAAAAAAAATTAAAGAAAAAAACACTATAGAAAATTATCAAGCTATCCATCTAGCCTCTGCCGACGATGCACCACCGTTGAATCCAGCCCAACCTTAGAACGAGCCCACCCTTCTAGCCTCAGAGGTCGACCTAGCTTATCCAGCTTTAGATTGCCTCACCTTTGGCTCGGATCTAAAGGTCGGTGACCTTATCGTCCTCCCTTCTCGTCGGGTAAAGAGTCGGCAAGAGACAAAGAGGGAGACATATCAAGGCACAAACGATCAAGAAGTAGACAGATAGAAGAAAAAAGGGCAACATTGCCATTTCAAAAAAAAAACTAACTAAAAAAAAATGGACTGGGTAGACCAAAAAGTGGGCTGGAAAAATATTAGTTGAACCGGCTGGAAAGTCTAATAAAAATGTGGACTTTATAGGATAAAGGAAGCCCAAACTAGATGTATTGGTAATTATCTGTTAAATTATTGTCATTTTATTTCTTTTTAATTATTGCACTTACTTTCTAGTCTTTAAATTATTGTTATTTTATTTCTTTTTAATTGTTGCACTTACTTTCTAGTCTTTAAATTATTGCTATTTTATTTATTTTTTAATCTTGCATCTAAATTCCTAGTCTTAATTTATTTATTTTTTTAGTCTAGTAAACTTCAAAAACCAACCAATCAATCTTTCTAAATTAGGTTAGTTTTAAAGTAATCAAAGTCTATATTACGTGCACCTATTTTATTAAACATTTCCTTAGGTTCGATCTCGCTCTTACGAAACCTTTACTACAAGGATTTGTTTTATTGCGAGTAAATATAATAAAAATTTACAACACCTATCTAGAAACTTTTCCGAAAATCCCAACCATCTAGAAACGATCTCCCAAAATCTCTTAAAACAATACCTTTTTCACCCTTCTGACATGCTCTAACACGAACTGACAAGCACGCTGACATACTATGACGCGCTTTGACAAGGATGACAAGGACTGACGCATGGTCAGTGTAACTGTATTTCAAAAATATAATTACACTAAAACTGAATCTTAAAAAAATAGTTATACTAAAATTGAATTTCAGAAATATAATTATACTAAAAAATAACTACAAGTAATTACACTATTATTTTTTAACAAGAAAAAAAACTTGCAGGCCCATAAAACAAATAAAAAAACAATTACAGCTTAATTAAAAAAACTGTTACATATTCACTAAAAAAACAGTAACACCTTCACTAAAATACAATTACACTAGACATACATTAGAATGTGTCAAAGTGCATGTAGAAAGCATAACAAAGGTAAAAAAAAAAGATATTAAAATTTTTAGAAGATTTTAAGACAGTTTCTAGATGGGTGGAGATTTAGACAAATTTTTTAAGTAGTTAGGGGGTTTAAAATTACGGACTAAAATAAAAAAATATAAATATATATAAATAAAATTTTATTAGAATTAAAAAAATAAAAAGGGTATAATCGAAATTCTAAAAAACAAAAAGTCAACTTTATATGGTTGTAGGTTGACTAGGGGTTTTGGAAAATGTTAAGTGTATAATTGGGGGTTTTAGGAGAGTTTGATTTTGGGCGGAGGTTATGAAAGAATCAATCTCTAACCAGGGGCTTTATAAATATTCACATATATTGTTATGAGTGAAAATCAAGGGTTTTTCATTTTCAATCTAAACTTATTTTTAATGAAACACTGGATTAGTTTTCTTTTAGGTTTGGTTGAGTCAACTCTATTATTTAGCATTTTCATATTGCCTATGGGCATTCAATTTTCAAATCACAACTTTTAATGATACACAAATAAATATCATAATTTGAGCAATTGAAAATTAGTAATTTTGATTTTCTTGTTATTTTAGTTTTTTATTTGAATTTTAAATATTTGATAATTTAGATGTATGTCGTGCTTTTTGCCATGGTCTGAATTTTCTGGTGGTGCACAGTAACATTGATCGTTAGGACTTGGTAACTTCTATAGTCAAGGTAAAAAATTCTTTTTCATTTTGCATTTGCATCAATACACGTGTATATAAATGAACATATATATTGTTGAAGCATGCTCGTTTCAATGAACTAAAGAAGATTTTATCAAATTGTAATATAGGTGTTTCGATTTTGGTCAAAAAAAAAAATGTAGGTGTTTCAATACAAAAATGCTCGGCCACATGGAGGGCCGAGCATCTAGTCAAAACACGTTTCGGCATGAGTGAGATGAGGTTTCAGGCCTTATGCAAGCATGCCACTATTTGGCTTCTTAAAGCCAAACAGAAAATAATTGAATGAAATTACTTTAATAAAATAAATTTGTTGTGCCAAATAGAAATATAACTTCTAATATAAAATTATTGTGCGATATGAAAGAACGGGAAAAGCCTATCTAGATTCTTTTCTTGCCTAGATCAACAAGGACTTTTAAAATGAACAACCAAAATATAAATAAAAGAGCAACCTGAATTTAAAAGAGAGTTTAATGGAAAATAGCACTAAAATAAATTCAAAGAACAAGAAGAGTTCTTGAAAAACCCAAAATACAAGGAAATAGCATCAATGAACATAAGAAAATACGATTAAAAAGGACCTTGAAAGGCTGGGCAAATGAAAATAAAGACAGCTTTGAAAAATAAAAGTCACTAGGCTGAATTGGAGCTAGCAAAGAGCTTGTTGGGAAATTTACATTGTTGTGAGTTTGTGGAGTTTTGTTTATTGGAGTGGGAGGAATGAAAGCTGCCTTATGAGCTTCCTTTTGCTTTGCTCCCAAGTCTTTCAACAAGATGCAGCCACTTGTCTGGCTAAGATGGCTTGTATTTTGAGTGGTGGGCGGCTGTCCATGAGCTAAGAATGGGTTGGAATGACAAAATGGACCGTGACCCATTTTGGGATGCTATAAACAATACGTTTTTGGTGTATTTCGTTATTTCATGGTGTCATAAGTTCTTTTACCTTAACAATATGTACTAAGTGGCATATTCTTATTCTTCTTCCAATAAAATTTTGACAAGATAAATAAAATTATTTTCATCTTTTTTTATATTCTTTATATTCTGCACATCTAGTCTTCTTACTTTTTTATTTTTAAATATTATTCATCTTCTTTTTTCTTCATCCTACTCCTTTTTTTCAACTTAAGTTAAACATATATATATATATATTATTCTTCTCTTCTTTTTTTCAATTTAAGTTAGAGATATATTATCACTCTTATTTTTTTTCAAAGCTGCCAAAAATTTTAAATACAATCAACCTAATAATATATTGAGCCATATCAATGGTAACCAAGTGACATGATGTTTAAGGTCAATCCATGTGCATATGAGTTGGGCACTGGGTCAAAGCTTGTTTGGCTAAAATTCTCAATGGCCACGTGTCAGTCAAGCCGTTGAGGAAACTATGTCCTTTTGTTTTGCATAGGGTGTGCCAATACTTGGCCTCAGTGTCGAATACAAAGATGATGGATGTGCTGAATCTGACTTTTGGTATAACGATCGTGGACAGAGGAAGGAACGATTCTCGGCCACAAAGGTTCTATGCCTTGGTTGCACAGACTTAGGGTGGTGTGTGATTGTCAAGCATGATGGTGGGGCGATGAGTGAATGTGAAAGTGCAAATGATAGATGCAAAATCAAAATCAAAATTGAGCAAGAAGCAAGTAATTGTAATAATAAACTCTAAACATAAACGATCTTATGTTATACCCCTAATAACATGAGTATGAATGATAAAATACATCTAAATTAACACTACTCTTATAAAGTTACGAAATGAAAGCAATAATCCTACTTATGAAAGAAACGAATACAAGAAACTAGAAACTACACTTAAAAGCATGTGAATTAAAGACCAAACTTGCATTATGATTGAAGCATAACTAAAGAATATGAACGCTTAAAATCTAAGTTCCTGGGAGAAACCAAAGGATTTTCTCAAGAAAAAACCTAGAAAATGAAAATACAAAGTAGAAGCATGGTAGAAACCTATATAATTCGCAAATAGTAGAGAGGCTTAATGCTCTTGATTTTTTGGTGGTCGTTGAAGGTCCTTTCCTTTTCTTTCCAACCAACTATTTATAGTGAAGAAATTCTTAAAAACGATACCTTGATTATGCAAGAGTCATAATTCTTTATTTGAAAATGGGCACAATTCCCAACATTTACTCCCCTTCATCTCGACCACGTTCCATGGGATTTCAAAAGTCACAATATTTCATACAGCAAAAACAAAGGTGAATCCCAAAAATTGTGGCTTACCATCTTCTTGGTTTCTTGTTTGATTAGTCACGTCTTCCCATTTTGTTGGGCTTGAGCCCGGGTGCCCTTTAATGTCACATTTGACGGGAGTTTTGTCTTTATATGGGTGACATAGCAAAAGCTAGGGATTCAAGCGAAAACCCTAAAACACACACACATGCTTTGGAATCTACCAAAGAATTTGAGAGAAATCCCTCGTTTTCTGATTTATAAAGTAGAATAATGGTTCACAAAAGCTCAAAGTTGGCTTAAATAAGTCCCACAAGCCCTAACTTGACTAGGAATGCAAAATATAAAATATAAAATAAAATAACAAAAATCGGCTGAAACTTTAAAGCCTGTTTTGAGGCCCTAAACGACCTCGCAAGCCCAAAAAGGCTTATGCATCACAGAATAAGCTGTGTGTTGGACTCGTGGCGCGATTCCCTTCGATTTGATATGTAAATCAACTATATTTGGGCTCAGAAGCAAAGTCTAGCAGAAATAATTTCCCTCTTTTTCAACATTCAAGTCATTCCTCAAATTGGAACACCAAACGCTCTACATCATTGGGTATCTCCTTACTTGGAAACTAGTAGGCCGAGCCCACTAGTTCTTCTATTTCCATACTCAAACTCATTTACAAAATAAGGTTCACCCTCCTTTTACCCATACATTGAACTGATAATGTTGTAGGTACTTAACTGGTCAACCTCCTCAACCTACTTAAAAATGGAATTAAATATAAACTAATAGGGTTCCAAGAACCAAAATGTTACTCGTTTTGTTGACTGTTTTGGAATAACCTAACCATACAAGGTAAGTCATGTCAAACCAACAATTCTGAAGAGCCTAGAAACTAAGCTTGTGCCGAACTTCTAAATCGGTTAAACATGATCTTACACCAACAAGGTCATCGATTTATGAGAAATCAGTTTTAACACCAGTTGTTGTCGAACTAATCTAGTTACCCAATGGTGAACAAGCGAACATCGGAAAATTTGTGAATTTGATTTTTACGTGGGATCAGGCTAAGCACTGGACTCCAAGTAAGGGAAACTCAGACCCTACTAAAGACCCTTTTATTGCATGTATTATTATAATAAATATTGATGCATGTGAACCTGACATTGTTTCTTTGTTATCATATGTACACAAATTATGATGAAATGATATCTGCGTTTAGCGATATCTATTTTTGTTGGATGGTTTGAGAGTTAGGGGTCACGATTGATGTGACATTACGTTTTGATGCCTTAAATCTCTAGAGACTGTAATATGGACATATTAGTTGATTCTTCGTTGGGAAGGCCAGTCTAGGCAGTAATAACTAAGAAATGTATACTCCCACTACCAATATCAGTTTTTCACTATTAGTGTTTGCGAAAGTAGTGTGGGTTGGCAATTGGTTTTATAATTGATACTAAGTGCTTGGTTCGCACTTGTGCATATTTTTTAATGTTTTTCACTAGCTATATATGTAGTAAATATTTTTGTTACTATTTGTAAACCTAGCCAGAGTTTCTCGAGAGGAAACTATGAATGTATGTGATGCTTACCCCTTACTATGCTATTTGAGTGCAAGTCAAGTACTGGTGATTTGGATTGAGGGCATGACCTTTCTTCTTTGCAACTCCAACACTTATCTGATTTAGATCATTAATTCTAAACAGGGCCACTTTGTTACTGATCCTTGTTGCTGTCTTTTGATGTGCCTTTGATATTTTGACTTTTATATATTTCAAGCAGCTGTCATTTCCTATTTTAAGCTGGTCGTATTGTAGAAACAGGAGGAATGAATTGAGTAAATATCTTCATTTTTTTTTATTTGTTATTAGGATTGATGAACTAAATCAAATGGTAATAGTAGTGAAAGAAAACAGCTTATATATAAACTAACAATAAAAATATTGAGTCTCATTTTCTTTGTATGAGAATTAAATAGTTAAACGCAAATAAACATAAGCAGAAGAAACTGTTTACCCCAAGATTGCTTGATTAGTCATCCTATTTGAAGCGGGCTGAAAATTAAGATCAACCGTATTGAGTTTTCACTGTTTTTTTATGTTTTTTTACAAGGTAATAGGGAGGGTTTGAACCCCGGCGTGTAGGGGGAGTTTTTGTCCTCAACCAACTAGGCCAAACCCAATTCACATGAATGAATGGTTGGAGACACCAAAATATGTAAAGGATTAGGAACGGACATTAAAGGTTACATTTACCAAACTTGTAACCTTTGGTGGGGTGGTTTTTATCATATAATAATATTTAAATGTTTTATTTAACTAATTATTTTCGCTAAACCAATCCGTTATACTAAAAATATATGGCTTAACTTATTTTGTAAATATTTGAGATTATAATACTCGGAGTACGGGTGTTATAGTCTTGGATGGTTAGGTGTCATTGTGGCACTTCTGGATTTTGAGGCATCCCACAACCTCGTATATTTTAGACTTTAAGAAATTATTCT
>QANT01005674.1:0-26628 GCA_003254885.1 Purshia tridentata | reverse complement strand
CAATAAGTTCAAAAAAAAAAAAAAAGATATGATAAGTCTTAATTATCATTAGAAGATAAATAAAGTGAATAAAAAAGTGTTGTCGGGTTTTTAAAATTTACCTGCTACAGTTTGCCCAAAAGGTTTGCCTAATTTGATATAATTAATCATGTCATTCAATTTTAGTTTGAATACTCTAGAGATAAGATCAGGCCTATCTTCAGCTTTGTATCCAGGTTTTTTATTCAACTCTCTCACTATTTCAGGCCATTTGACATTGCAAGTAAATGTAATGAATAGGTCAGGATTACCATAATTTCTACAAATTGCCATAGGATCCTGATAATTATTGATCATGTATCTAAGGCTTCCTGTGTATGAGCTAGGTAATATCACTTTTTGACCTATATCATTAGCATTTCAATCACCTTTTGAAATTGCATCATAAATGCCTTTAAATATTTCACTCCTCAAATTCTTTTGATTTTTTCGAATGTAATCTAATCTGTCTTCTTCAAGTGTTGCATAAGAATCGACCAGAAATTGTTGAAACAATCTTCCACCCTTTAATAGTGTACTAAATTCAAACTCTCGCTCTTGAATTTGATAAGCTATAAAAGCCCTCATAGGCACTCTTCCTCTTTTCATTTCACATTTTTTAAAACTATTATTCCATTTGATATCAGGTCTATAACCATCTTCACCATAAGGGAAGAGAATAGGATACTGCAAAGACATAAATTTTGGGTGTAACTTTGTTATTCTTTTTAACTCTCCACTTTGAAATTCTATTACAATATCTCTGTTTGAATCAAAAAGATCTATATCTCCCACAATCAAACCACCAATTTCATCGCATGTTGGCTCTTCATATTGTTTGCTGTCATTTAGCTGTCTACCTAACAATTTAAGTCTTACATCAGCAAGAGAATTTTGTTCAAATTTGTCCCTCATTGAGCGAAAAAATTTAACCAGTTCATTTGATTGATCAAACATGCTAATGAGACCCTTAACAATGTTTTCATCTAACTTTTGACTGGCTTCGATACGATTGACAGCATTAAGGCGATGGGTCACTTCATTATGGGTATCATAAATGTAGAGTTGAGCAAATTTAGGGCACTCTCCTTCAAGTGGTACTAATGAACACATTAAATGATGAACTTGACCACTGATTTTAAAGATGTAAGGGCCTGGTCTATTGTTAATTGAATTATCAACTTTGACTCCCATTGAACTAAATGCAAACATAGAATTATATGCTCTAATGTTCTCCCTGAATACTAAACTTGACTGGCCTTTGGTAGGATTAAGCAAATTGTCTAAAAAGATTGGTGTTGGCTTCACAACTGGAAGTTTAATTTTTCCTTCTTGACAACAAAGAGTGAAGAAAGGCTCTTTATTTGTAGATTTTCTTTGAATGCATTCTTTTAGCCAAAAGAGTGCATTACAGTAAATGCACTTATAATTCTTATCACCAAAGTCGACATATTCGTCAATACTTCCTATGGAGAGAAGAAACACATAAAATAAAAACTAATGAGAAACGTAGTTTATGACTAAAAAATCAACAATATTTAAATTTTAAACAAAGCTAGAACAAAAAAGAAGACATACTTTGTCTTTTCCTATGATAATATGCTTGTCCCTTACTAATCTGATTTGAAGTATCCTCAGTAAGTGAGGATGTGGAAGCTCGAATATCGGAATGAAAACCATTTTCATCAAAGGAGAGAGCATCATGTTCAGAATTCAATTCATGTAAAAGGATTTGATTTGTACTTGTTTCAAAAGCATTTACATGGGCAAACAATCCATTGTCAACAATTTTTTGTCTTTTATTTTCAGCTATAATTTCTTCTTGATAGGGACCGCTAAAATCAGCATCAGAAATTTGTTTGTCAGCGGTTTCCATAGTATTGAACACATATGAATTATGGCTTTGTTCTATTATCAGAGTTCTATCACACAGCCTATGCTTTTTACGCATTGTATTCAAACAAAAATATCACATGCAATAGATTGAAAGCTGGAAAAAAAAAATTCATAAATACACACAATTTTGTTTAAATGATACAATATTTGTACAAACAACACAAACTCACCTCTTGCTTGACAGGATAAAGCAAATGAACACAGCTATTTCAACACAGTTGGGAGAAAAGCGAGAATTGAACTCCTGCAAAGCACAATTTTTTTATTTTAAAATAGAAAATTTATTTTTCAACCACTATGCAATCCAATATATTGATGGATGAAGCAAATTATTTAATTTGGCAATCCATATTTGAATCAGCTTGATTCTTTGAAACGTTGCTTATGTCTAAGCCATCTCTTGAAAGCAGCCAAATGAATGAGATAATTATTATTTCAGGTTCTCAAATATTTAGTACTGTTCGGGGATAACACCCCCATTCGAGTCAACGGTCAACATGCTAAACACATGGGACCTCGGATTCGACTTCCGTCCCACGACCCATGATCAACGGGCTATCGTTACAACCTTGTCAGGTCGGATTTTACCGTCGGATCCGATCCGAACCAATCATGTCAACTTATAGTCAGAAGAAGGTCTGCAAAATTCGTCAGTAGTTCGGATCGGATTCTGAGCTCGGATCGGATTATGGCTAACTGTCTTACTTCGTCAAAATTGCCTGCTCGGTAGCTCTTCCATCCTATTGTTCGGATCGGACTCAGTTGCCCTCCGATCCGAACACTTCCTGGATGTACTAAATTTCCTCGCAGATGTACCACCGCTGGGAGCCCCATTCGGATCGGAATGATCAACCTCCACTCATCAAATTCTGAGCCGAACGCAAACTCAGGTCGTAGTTATTGCGCCTGACACTCTGAAGGTAACTCTACGCTTTGCATTTATGGCCTACCTGCTCTGCCTTGCTTTCCATTTAATGCATGCAACTTGCAGACATCCCTCTTGCATTAAATGAAAGAACATGTCAGTAACCCAGTCTGCCCTGCAAGCTTAGCCTCAAAAGACCTATGAACAGCCATGATAACACCTACTGATCAGCCAAAATATCCCAATCCCTTTGCCTATAAATAAGAGCATAACCACAAGGCAAAGGGGACACAAAAAATCTGAGAAAACTAGCCCAAGCTCTGGCAACATTTACCCAGAAATCTTACCTCTTTTCCTTCATCTTCTTCCTAAGCTTTTGCTGTGTCCTTCAGCACTTCTTGCATCTTCCTTCTTGCACTCNTTTTCAACCACTATGCAATCCAATATATTGATGGATGAAGCAAATTATTTAATTTGGCAATCCATATTTGAATCAGCTTGATTCTTTGAAACGTTGCTTATGTCTAAGCCATCTCTTGAAAGCAGCCAAATGAATGAGATAATAATTATTTCAGGTTCTCAAATATTTAGTACTCAAAATTTGGCAGACCCTCTGTATATTATGTATAATTTTGTATGGTAAGCTCATATCCAAACAATAAACAAATAAACATGTCGTGAAATCATTTATTTTTCTCTTATGTTTTTTAGATAGTTGAGGACATGCTGAACAATAAGATGATCTAAAGCTGAATATTGTATGTACTGTGATAGCTACCTAGCTTTAAATGCTAAGCTGCCTTCTTTAAAAAAAAAATATTGGGCTTTCTCATTTTATTTTTCGGTCAGGGAGTGTTGTGCATGGATAAATGCTTTGACTTTTTTGGTTCCTTATAGATATATATATCAAGAGTTTAGTAACTACTGATATGTATTTGCATAAATAACACATACTCACCTCTTGGTTGACAGGATAGAATAAATGTGTAAAGCTGTTTGAACGCAATTGTCACAGAAGTGGGAATTGAACACCTGTAAAGGACAAAATTTTTTGGTTAAAATTGCAAAATTTAATTTTAAAGCAGCACCTCAAATGTTTAATGCTCTAAATGTTAGACTTAAACACCCTCTAATCCAATATACTTATATATAGAGCAAAGCAAATTTGAATTAGTTTCATCCCTTGAAAGGTTGGTTGTGTCTAAGGCTGCTTTTAGGCAAATGAATTAGATAATGATCTTGATATTGAATTCATTTTGAAATTCAAATGAAAACATAAATGGTAGATGACTCAAGAAACATGCAAACGCATTTCATTTGATAGGGAATGGATGCTAACAGTCAAGTCTTTTGATCTAAGCAGATGAATCTGGTACTGATATAATTAATCATATCAGCAGATGCAATATTTATACAAAAACAAAAAAAGACAAAAACAACAGCAGTTTTAAACAAAAAATCAATAATAAACAATGAAGCCTTCTCATTTACTTTGCATTCTATATTTCTAAACCAAAAAACAAAAACAATCGATACAAACTCAGAGAAATACAAACTCACCAAAAAGAAAGCAAGATTGCACACAGTAACCCAAAGCAAAGACAGCCCAACAAAATAGAAACAGGGAAAGCTATGAAGATAGAAAATTTGACTTATCTCGTGAGAAGCAGGAACCAGCGAATGGACAGATTCGCATCCACAAAAAAAAAAAACCAAAATCAACGATGATGAGAAAGCCAGATCACGATCACATACTGTGCTTCTCATCAAGTACTGAACCTGCCACAATCTCTATCAATCACTGATTACAAAAGAAAATTGGAAAAAAAATCAGATCAAAACACGTGCCTTATCTTTGCTCCGACATGCAGCTACAATCTTCAACAACCCCATTACACGGGATGACCAGATGAGAAATCTGGTTACAACACCCCAAGTCCATATAGTGTTTGAGAGAGAGGAAAATAGGTTGGCCATCTGGTTGTAAAGTAATTGGGAAAGGGAAGCTGTATCAAACTAAACAGGTATAAAGGTAAGGAAGAGTAAATGACCATCAGGGGCGCCTCCAAACAGGGTATTTACACAATGGCACACAGATCTAAAAAAAAAAGGCTGTGAGGAGAAACATAAATAAACCAAACGAATGACATGGTGCGTAAAAAAACAGAAAATAGATGGGCCAAAATTAAAAACTCAATAAAAAACCAAAAGGGGCCCAACAATAAATCAAATGACAATGCCCAAAGACCAAAAAAAATAGAATCAGGGACAAAACTGACTTCTCTAGCTACAGCTTAGCTACAATAAGCCTCCTCTGACCTTTTAGTATATATAGAATTTACGAATTTAGGTTGACTAAATACCCTTAATTTTGTTTCCGTCTGAGATAAAATATTTATTGTTATAATAAAGTGCTAGTATTATTTTGACGAAATTCGGATTATATATCAAATTTTGGACAAAATTCACAATCCATGTCTCAATTAATAAAAACAAAATTAAAATTAAGACGAGGCTAAAATTTGATTACCAAAATTCACAACCCAGCGTATATATAGCGCATCATTTCCCAATGATTTTCATTTTCCGATTGTTCATTCATTTTCAAGAAAAACACTCCCCAAAATTTCACGTTTGGCGCCTTTTACTTCCCTTTGACGTTGGATCTGCGCTAAAAGTCACCGCTGAGCGGACACTGCTTAACCTGCGCACCACCCCAACAACGGAAAACTTAGAAGGAAAAGACTCAGACTCCTCCTTTACTCTACTGCTACTCTCTCTCTCTCTCTCTCTCTTCGTCGCTTACTCGCTCTGCTACTGTGCAACACATGAACTGAATCAGCAGCTTCAACTGGTAAGTCTCTCATTGTTTTTCAAAGCTTTGCCTCAATTTCAGAAGTGATATATAGTTTGGTTGTGTTTGAAACCCTAGAACAAACTCCGAGCTTCAATTTTTTCATTGTTCGAGCTTCAATTTTTTCATTGTTGAAGTTAAATTTCATTTCGTAGACTGCATAAATATGGATTGGGTATAGTTAGGGTTTGGGTTCAGTTCACTACCTTCACTCCCTCTGTGGTAGTTATGGTGCGTTAATTTCTGTGGCTCTGTTTGGTTTCGTGGATTTGGCATTGGCCTCTTCAGTGAAAATCCATGGTTTGGATGTCCTAAATAGACCAATTCCATATGAGCCACTAATATGATTTTTTTTTTTAATAACTTTTTTCTTTTTACATTTTAAATCCATGGTTTGGATGTCCTAAATAGACCAATTTAGGACCAATTCCATATGAGCCACTAATATGATTTTTTTTTTTTAATAACTTTTTTCTTTTTACATTTTCTCGCAGAGGTTGATAGTCCGGTGATTTCAACATGTACATAAAGCAGGTGAGTTCTCATGATAGGTGGAGTACTGTTTCATTGTATCTCTGAGTGACATCTATAGCGTGCTATTAATTTTTGGAGTTTTTTCTAATAATTTATGGATATTCGCGGTTCTAAAATAGGTTATTATTGAAGGATTTAAGAGTTACAAGGAACAAGTTGCTACTGAGCCCTTCAGTCCAAAAATTAATTGTGTTGGTAATGATATCCTTCCTTGCAATTGCATTTATGATTTTCTTTGATGTTTTTGCTTTCTTTGCTCGTGTAATCTGTATGGTCGAAAAGTTTATTATATTATTTTTAGTATATTAATTAGCTAATTTTTGGTGAAGTGGACATGCAAATAATTAGAACACCTGCTGCAAAGTGAAATTAAAACGTTATTACCAAATGGTGTATCAGAGAGAAAACAATGTGAGAGGGGGCGGGGGACGAGAGCTAGAGAGAGAACATACAAACAGTATTCCAGGGATTTCAGGATTGGGCAGAAGATTATTATACTAGAAGTTGACGAGAAGTCTTATGGAGAAGCAGCACTGGGGAAGTATAAAATCTGAAAATATATCCATCATGATAAATGGGAGGCCAAGGGGAAAGTTTGGGGCATCAAGAGGTCTAAGCCAAGGTGACCCACTTTGACCTTTCTTATTCAAATTAGTACCGGATGCTTTAAGCAGGTTAATGGAGAAGGCAAAGGAGTTTCAGTTAGTGAAAGGGCCGGAAGTGGTAACAGAGAAGGTGAAGTTTATCAGAGTTCCTATTCCTTAATGGCAGAAAATTACTTGGGTCCGTATTGGAACCAACAAAAAGGATATCACTCTTTCAAGATGTGAGGTTTTGGCCTCTATGCTTGGCTTCATGATGGATTTCTTTTGGCTCTGGATGGATTATAGGATGAAAATGGAGTTTTTTGATTGTTGGCGAATGGTTTCCTTCCTTCAGGATGGTGTATATGCAGGGAAAGGAACAATAGATGTTTTGTTAATGTGGAGGTTCCAATAAGTATTTTTAAGCTTTCCATTCTGCCCACACTATCTTTTTGGATCACAGCAGCCCTTCTTTTGATTATTTTGTGGAATTTCAGAACAACCTTAGGCTATATTTTTGTAGGACATGTTAATGTTCTTGTCTCGTTCGAACTTAACCTCCTGTTTTGGGCCAAAAATAACCTCTGGTTTTGTTCTTTTTTATTCTTCTTGGTTCTTCTTGTGAATAAAAGTGACTTATAAAAAGGTTCGATATCAGAGTTGAAACGAATCATGGTTCTTCCTTTCAAGGGTTTCACATTGGTCATTGAAATTGGCATGTACTTTATAGTACGAATCAGCTCAAATGATTGAATTTTGCATCCTTGGTTTGGGTTATGGATTAACTTATTGTCTTGTACTCTGCTAACCACTTCATCATATCTAAAACATTTAATATTTTTATTTAGAATATCTGAAAATTTATGGACTAATATATTTTTATGGCAAAAAAACTTGATTTTGACTGTTGCGCAACTTTGTAGCATTACAAATATCTTCTGTGTATGAACATCCAATGTAATTAAGAATTTGTGAGAAGAAATGAATCTCTTATGACCATAGAGGGATCACACTGCAAATTCTAGTATCAATATTTTGCTTATTTTTATACTTATTCCATTTCTTCAAAAAGTAGATATATATATATATGTGTTGCAGATTTCCTCCAGTAAAATAAAAATTCCAATGGTATGTCTGTATCTGGCTTTTCTTCTTTCTCGATGGCATGTTCTAGTATGTTTGCTTATAAAATTCCATATCTATTTCAACAATGTTCTACTGCAGTTGGTGCTAATGGGTCTGGAAAGACGAACTTCTTCCATGGTAAGTGAAAGCACAAAATGATCATTGGTTTTTTTCTTTTAGTTGGTCTTTTTCTTTTTGGGGAAATATTAACATTTGTCTTCTCAAATTTGTTGGATTTGAATTATGATTTTTTTGTGTGTGTGTGTGTAGCTATTCGGTTTGTACTAAGTGATCTTTTCCAAAACCTTCGGAGTGAGGATAGGCATGCTCTACTCCATGTATGTATCACCAATGTTCATTCTTGTTTTCAAGCCATCTTGTTGAATCACTTGCTTAATAAACATTTTTAATTGCAATATACTCTATATCATAATTGAACAGGAAGGTGCAGGGCACCAGGTGTTATCTGCGTTTGTGGAAATTGTCTTTGATAATTCTGACAATCGAATCCCGGTAATATTTTCTATAATATCATGTCAAGTCTTTTTTTGTAACTATTTTTTCCCATTTGCTGTTCTTTCCTTTAAGTTATTCATGAACTTAAATATCATATATATATACATATATATATATATTTATCTCTCTCTCTCTCTCTCTCTCTCTCTAGCTCTCCCGTCCTCTATTCTAGTCTTCCTCTTGCTCTCTACAAGCGCACATATGTTGTCTTTTTCTTATGAATATTGTAACTTTGCTCAAAGGTGCTACTGTCTAGTGGTTGTTTGTGGTCGTTCAAAGCAAATTACATCACTTTCAAAGATTGTTGTGGCACGTCTTTTGTGTGTGAGTAGAGGTGTCTCTGGGGCGCCTAATCATGTTTTTCCATTTTTGTTGGTGCATGGCTTGTGAGTCTCTAGGACCATACCACAATGTGCTTGTGCTTGGAAAGTTTATTTCTTTCTTAAAAAAAAAAAATCACACACAAAAATAGGATATTAAATACTTGCTTTTTTTTTGTTTTTTGTTTTTTGTTTTGGAAAAGTAACTGATACTTTATTAAAATGGAAACAACGAAGTACAGATTGTGGACAAGGTCATCAGCAGTCTCTTACATCTAAAACATAATGCCAACCCCTAATCAGAACAATACAATCCCCTAACTGAAACACTAACTTATAGCAGATTTCAAATCTATCCTAATATCAGGAAAGAAGTCCCCCTAAATTCTGAAGATCATGCCCACAAAGCTGACCAAAATCTGATCCTCTTCCACTCCTTTATATTCCTCCAAAATCCTCCTAATTCGCTCCTTCAAAATGACCCCAAAAATTGCTAACACCATGCACCCCCATAAAGTATTTGCTTTCTTATTTTTTCACAATGCCTTATGTTTCTCACAAAGCAAGGCATAACAGCCCCTAGGGATAACCCCTACAGATATATCATAACAGACCCCTGGGATATTACATGCTTGCTTTTATGGACTAGTGTTTCTTTTCTAGTTCCAGCTTTCTTCTCCACCTCTTCAACATAAATTGAGGCATTTGGCATGTTTGCTTATATGGGTTATACTTCATATTTTCCCTGTCCAATCACTTCTTGATAGGTTGATAAGGATGAAGTGCGCTTGCGAAGAACAATTGGTTTGAAGAAGGATGAGTATTTCTTGGATGGAAAGCATATTACGTGAGTGTATAATTTTTTGAGAAAACGAATTTAATGTGCTGTATATTCCTCTGCTTGATTGCTAGAGCCCTTTGCATGGTTTTTGTTGAATGACAGAAGATATCTTTATTTTCAGGAAAACCGAGGTTATGAATTTACTTGAAAGTGCTGGTTTCTCTCGCTCCAATCCTTATTATGTTGTGCAGCAAGGAAAGGTATGGTTTTTCTACTTGTTTGAACTTCATTGTTATTGTTTTAGTATGCTTGAAGATTAACTTTTTGTTTATCTTTGAATTTTGTGGACTGCTTTATAGATAGCAATGTTGACACTGATGAAAGACTATGAACGACTGGATTTACTGAAGGAAATTGGTGGTACTCGAGTGTATGAGGAGAGACGTCGAGAAAGTTTGAAAATTATGCAGGAAACTGGCAAGTCATTATTACGTTGGTTGCTCTTGGTGTGTTATATATGCTTTCTTACACTTTCTTTTTTCTTTACAAATCAGGAAACAAAAGAAAGCAGATAATTCAAGTTGTTCAGTACTTAGATGAGAGATTAAAGGAGCTGGATGAAGAGAAAGAGGAACTGAGGAAGTATCAGCAGCTTGACAAGCAGCGAAAATCTTTGGAATACACTATATATGACAAGGAACTTCAGGATGCTCGCCAAAAACTGGCAGAGGTTAGTTGATGCTAGATTCTAGGCCATGTTAAGGTCACATAGTTTTTTTTTCTCATCGCTTGAGTAGTGTTATTTTGTATTCTTTATTGTTGTAAACTCTGTGGGGATCATAATTAGGAAGCACATGCAATTGCGTATTATTGTGTGCATTGATATAGTGGAGTAGAAGAAAAAGGTGATCCAAGCCCTTACTATTTTTTGTGCTTGTTTGTTAGGGCCCGTTTTGTTCACTATTTTTTGGAGCTTGGGTATGGGTATGGGTATGAGGTCTCATTCCAATGTTTGGTATGTGCATTGGTGGGAATCTATTATCATCCACATGAATTTTAGCTACCAATGTAGGGGAGCATCTGATATCCTTCAGCCCCCTTGGGTATGCAATCCCCCCTTCATGGGAAGCATTTATTGCGTTTTTTTTATGACCAATCTACCCTCATTATTGCACTTATTGCAATTATATAAATAATTATATATATATTGTGACAAATAAGGGTATTATTGGAAAACTGTACAAATTTTGATTCCTATTACTGCATGATCCAAACATTGGAATGTAACTATTTCTTGGTTACCATTCCTAACATTTCCAAACACCGTAATGGAATTGAGTAATTCCATCCCCCTGGAATGAGGAAGGGTATAATATTCCCAAACAATCCATCCCGTGAAACAAACAGGCCTTTATTGTCATATGGGGAGATAAATGTGCACATTGTGAGACCTGTGTACAAAGCAAGATGGGAGGGTTATAGTTATGTAGATAGCCCCCAGTGGGCTGGGTGTATATTTACATTGTAATGTGGTCCAAGTACAGATCATTAATTTTACATAATGAGTAGCATATGTGATGGACATTTAATGCACATATAAGATGTGGTGATTGATGACTGATGCAAATGAAGAAATAGAATTTCTAGATGTCCTTATTGGTTTTTCGTCTGTTTTTGGTTGTTGCTCTATGGGTAGATAAGAGCTTCATTATGAAATATTTAAGTTCGTAGTGGCAGGACTATGTGAAATTGAACTATACGCCTTGTTCAGAGTTGATCCTTGTCTGCAGTAAGTGTATTTGTTCCTTGAAGGATGGTAGCACATAGAAGTATTTCGATCTCGATGACTAAAATTAATTTCCTATGTCATATGATATTATTTACGCTACATGGATGCCTCTTCCTCCTTTGACCTCTTTCTCTTTTTCTCTCACATAATTTTAATTTATTATACAAATAGTAAAATATGAGGATGATACAGCTTTGTAGCTAAAAATTACTGAATAGAGATACTAAGTCAACATTGGGTGTGTACTTGGAAAAAGATAGTAACTTTTGAAGTCAGGGTACATATACAAGTATTTATTGTCTGGTTATCCACAACTATTGCATTTTAGCTAGTTTCCATTTGCAACTGTAGCATGTTTGATGTCCAGTGCATGTCTGGCACATACATGGCTCCCTCTGAAGTGTGTGCTACTTTCACTCTACATCTTTAAAGAGATGAACAATGGTGTCATGGTGATTATTCTGTTAAGGGAGTTTGAATTATTTGTAGAACAGCGAAAAATGCTTCGGTTTGTTGGTAATAAAGTAAACTAATATGGAAACTGTTTTGGAATGACCCCAATAAAAACTGTCCCTGATATATATTATGAGTCCAAAGTCTCTCTCTTTCTCCCCTCTCTCTCTCACTTTCTGCAAAGACATATGCAATGCTGACCTCTATCCATAAATCTTCATAATTTTCACCTTGATTCAGGTGGAAGATGCTCGAAACAAGGTTTCTGAAACATCAACGAAGATGTATAATAGTGTGCTGGATGCTCATGAAAAGTCCAAGGACTTAGACAAGGCTTTGAAGGATCTCACAAAAGAGCTTCAATCTTTAAACAAAGAGAAAGAAGCAATAGAAAAACGAAGAACAGAAGCAATAAAGAAACACACAGAGCTTGAGCTTGATGTCAACGATTTGCAGGAGAAGATGTCTGGAAACTTCCGAGCCAAAGTAATACTCCAATTATGTTTTCTGCAGTGGCTTTTTTTCTTCTTTTTCTTTTATTATTATTTGTTTCCATGATAGGAGGGACATGAATGCTGCATATGTTGATGTTTACATTCTTCCAGGAAGATGCTGTGAAACAGATGCAGAGTCTGCAGAAAGAAATTCAGGAATCAATGGATGAACTTGAGAAAATAAATCCTCTGTATGAGAATCAAGCCATGCAGGAGAAGGAGATAACAAAAGGGTATGTCCATAGGAAAGTTTATATTATAAAATTTAACACATCAGCTTGTGAAGTAGTTCCGTTTCATCCCAATGTAATATGCTCAACATGTAAGCTATACCTGAACTCCCAGGGACTTCATGGTGCGCAATGACCATGGAGTACTCAACGAGGGCATTGGCCTGGGTTCGGCCATGCATGAGAGATGATGCTAGTACACACGGGAGGGGTGATCCCATGCTAATTAGTAAAGACAAAAAATATATAATTTCATTCTCTTGTCAAAATGTCATGAATAATCATAGCATTCATGTGTAGCTCATTATACAAAAATTAATTTGTTCATCTAGTCTTTCTCTTTGGACAAATTCTTTGTTTATTTGCACACAAATTCCAAGTGCCTACCCCTCTGCCCTCACCCTCTACTCACTACACTGGGTGTAATTATAGGTAAGTAAATAAGTTTAAGTAGGTAAGTATGTCCAGGTAATGAATTATAGAATATTTTGGAGTTGAGAGAAAAATCTTAAACTAAAACGGGGTTATCAACTGGGAACTTACTGCTTATGGATATAGCTCTTTTCAGTTAATGGTTTTCGATATTTCCTCCAAGCACAGCAAGCAGGATTCATTCTGGTGTTCTGTTATTCCAAGTGAGAGTATGGTTTGCAGTCTGGTCTGTGGGATTCTAGGATTCTAGAGTAAGGTGTATTTCGTAGTCCTTGGAAATTCATTTCTCAATGATTTCCTTCTTTCATCTTGGGGTCCAAGTTGGTGGTGGGGAATGGTTCCAGAATTAGATTTTGGGAAGATGTTTGACTGGGAGAGTTTTTCTTTCCCTTAACCATTTTTCTGTGAGATCTTCCATGGTTTCCTCTCTTCATTATACTTATGTTTGTTTATTGGGAGTTGACTTTTAGGTGTAACTTAAAGGGAGAAGTAGCAGATTTTTCTAATCTTTTGTCCCAAATCAATAATGTCCCTTTGCGTAGTAGACCTGAAAGACGTGTTTGGAACTCTTCTACTTTGGGAATTTTTTCTTGTAATTATTTTTTAAATTTTTTTAACATTACTTGCTAGAAAACCCTGATCCTGTCTTTTGAGCCTTATAGAATGATTTGGAAGTCTGTAATCCCCACTAAGATTCAGATTTTTTGCTTGGATGGTGGCCCTAGGGAAAATTTTCACCTGTGATCTTCTCCAAAGAAGAAGACCAAATACTTACTCGTCGCCTAATTGGTGCTCTTTGTGCTCTAGAGATGCTGAGAGTGTTGCAATAATTTTCTACATTGTTGTACCACTCAGTTTTGGGTGCAGTTGCTTCAGGATTTTGGTTTGGTGGGTGTGTTCCCTATAGATTGATACTCATTCTCGGTGGAGGTTCCTATGGGGGGTTAATTTGTTTAAGAAGGCTACTACTTTGTGGCGTTGTGCAGTTTTGGAAATTTTGTGGACTGTTTAGACAAAGAGAAACAACTGGAGTTCTGGGGTGGGGGGCTGTATTGATGTTGGTTTGTTGTTATCTTTTTTTTTTTTTGGATGTCTTGTCCGTCTTTGCATTTACCTTTTATCCTCTTTATAGAAGTGCAGCCTATGATACCTTTCCCTGTCCTCCATCCTCCTCGGTTTTGCTTTTATTCATTTTTCTGTTTTCTAATATTTTATGTCTTCGTCACTTGACTGAACTATAGTTTTGTAACATTTATGTATGTTTGTACACATATAGGTGCTAATATCTTTTCTCACAATTGGTTCTTTTGGTTAATAGAATAATGGAGCGTGAGAAGCAGCTTAGTATACTTTATCAAAAACAAGGTCGTGCCACCCAATTTTCAAGTAAAGCTGCTCGTGACAAATGGCTCCAAAGGGAAATTGATGATCTTGAGCGAGTTCTTTCTTCAAATATGGCACAGGTATGCTGACTTCCTTTTTAAGTGATTTGAGCCTCAATCACTATATTAGAATGCCAGTCATCCATTGACTCATAACTTATATCTACTTTACAGCTTGTGATAAGGAATCCTTTCTACTTCACAACCATTTCCCAAAAAAGGCCATATTTCTTCTAAACTGGTTGCCTACCACCAAACCACTATTTTCTAGAGAGTGTGATGCGGTATCCTACCCACGCAAATGCTTCTTGCTCCCTTCACCCAAACCATCCCACATAAAACCCTTATTAGATTCTCTCTGATAAGAAAAAAGAAGCCTTTGTTAGATTCCCTAATCTCTAAATGCCTATGCTAGGAATTCCAAAAGGAGAGAGGTAATAAATTGACACAGGTGTTTAAGACTGATTGAATAAAAGCAAGTATACCTCCTCTAGCTAGAAATACTTTGTAACCTTCCAATCTCTTTTCCATTTTCTCCACGACCGGATCCCAGAAATTAACTGCATGTGGATAACCTAATGAAAGCCCAAATATTTCAGAGGCCAACCACCCACGCATTGGGAGTTCTGTTTTAGTTTTGTTGTGATGTTTGCTGAACCAGTTTGTGTTTCTTAGGATTCTGTTGGGGTTCTGTGCTTTGATTGCTGTCTTGGAGTTATTTTCCGTTCCGGCTTTGTTTAGGCTGCCTTCTTTGCGTGTTCAGTTTAGTGAATGCTAGTTTGCTATGTTGTTTTATCATCATTTCCATTGATATAATCATATATCAGTTTCCTTTAAAAAAATATTTGACTTGACATTCCTCCTTCCAGATCTTATGTCCATGTGCTTAAGCTACTAATTACTGTATTTCTAACATTTATCAAGTCTTCTGAATATTGTATTGTATTATTTGCACAACATATCTACTTCATTTATTTCTTTTCTCTTATTTGTTCAAGGAGCAAAAACTTCGGGATGAAATTGAACGGCTAAATGCTGAGTTGAGCGAGCGGGATGTCTACATTGAGTCTCGAAGAGCTGAAATTGCTACAATGGAATCTCTCATCTCACAGTCACATGAAGGGTTCAGTCATCAAAAAGCACAGAGGGACAAGATGCAGAATGAGCGCAAGTATGATGTTTTGTACCAACTATTTAAATGAATTTGTTATAACTGTTCCAATCTGATTTTTTTTTAAATTTTTTTTTTGTTGGGGGAGAGTAGGTCCCTATGGAAGAAAGAAACTGAACTTTCTAATGAAATTGAGAGGCTGAGAACAGAAGTTGAGAAGGCAGAAAAGAGCCTTGATCATGCAACTCCTGGTGTGAGTACTTGCTTTCTTCACCATTTGTAGCTTTTCATATGCGATCATGGTTTGTCAAGTTGATGTATGAAAAACTTTTGCTTCTCTCCTTGCAAAGCTGCGCTCCCTGATGGAATAACCCAGCTAATAGTTCCTTCCTTACACAAATGTCATAAATTCAAAGCTAACAGACAATTATTGAGCTCTGCAATAGTGCACCACTGAGATGACAAGCACATATGGGTCTTCGCCTTTGAAGTCTGTCATATGTGTTCACCTTTACATGTGCCCCCAGCAAACCCAATAACTGCACCTCTGAGGTGCTTTTGCTTTCCATGTAGAAGAACAGGGATAAAACACTGAGATACTCACATTGCTGAATAATCTTTTGAGGTGCCATCTTCTCATGTCCTCTCTGCTAGCATGCAATCTGATTCCCTTCCGTATGCAGCAACTCAGCCAACTCCCTGGTTTCTGCTTCTCTTAAATACCTTCTAAATCCATATTCTCAGCTCAGATGTGAAGTAGTACTTACTGCCATCCTTGCAATAACCTCATCTTTTTTTCTTATTATTTTTAGAAGAAAGAAATAAATTTATTGAAAAGAGCACAAAACTGTACAAACAATGGATGAGGAGTCCATTAACTCAGGTACAAAACAAAATCAGAAAGACCTCTCGCACCACACCCTTAACTAAACAAATCAAGCCCAAAACTAACTGATTGTTGCCTTGCAATCAAGTAGAATGGCAAACAAAGATGGTCCCCTAAATATGCTAGAGACAGAGGCGCCCAAAAAGATGACCAAAAAGAAACTAGTTCCCACAGTTCTTCCATATCTATTCCTTTGTCATCTCCAAAAATTCTTTTATTTCTCTCCATCCAAATAACCTAAAAAATGGCTATTAATCTGCAGCTTCAAAGCACTAACTCCTTGACCATTTACTAAGCAAAGAACAGCACTCCTCTGGCATTACCCACCATTAACCTGCTTCCTTGAACAATTTGGAAAGATTTTATAGGTCAGGAAAAGCTGTCTTTAGAGATTTAATGGACTCTATGGCATAGTGGCCAGAGAGAAATTGCCCATTTGCTTCCATTTTTGGGTAAGAGCAGAAGTGGTTTAGGTCTCAAGGGCATATTGCTCTGATATTATGTTGAAAAGAAAGTTGAGCAATGGTGAAAGGAATCATCAGATTTTCATATTAAGTATTAATAGATTCATGGGTGGTTATATGGGTGCCTTGGGTTAAGCTTGTAAAAAACAAGCACATCTTGAACCAAACAATCAGACATTAAATTAAGCTTAACAGACTTAATTTGGGCTCAATGCCTATCAGCCATTAAGCTTAATTACTAATAATCATCCTATCAATGACAAGGTATAATAGTTTAGACCTTCTCAGGGCTTAAGGTTTCTTCTATGTTAAAAAATTACAGAAAAGAATCTAAGTTATTATTATCTTCTTCTTTTTTTCTAAATTATGATTTAACTTGTTTTGTTTTGTTATAATTATTTATGACCTCATGATTGTAGCTTTCCATTGATGCATTTTCAAATAATAAGCTTTTTTCTTCTCACTTTTCCTTGTTTAAAATAGTTGGATGTTCAAGAGTTCCTTGGGTAGTGTTATATGTATCATCTCACTTCTGTAATACTTTCAGGATGTGAGGAGAGGGCTAAATTCTGTTCGTAAGATCTGCAGAGAGTATAATATTCCTGGGGTATTTGGTCCAATTATTGAGTTGCTTGATTGTGATGAAAGGTTTTTTACTGCTGTTGAGGTTACTGCTGGTAACAGGTATTCAAAATTTCTAAACTTTCTACACGCAATCTCCTAGTTGCTGCCATATCTACTAAATGGTGTTATGATCTACTAGCAATTTCCTTCCTCATTTCTTTGCAGTTGAAGTTATATTATTTGATGTCTATTATTTCTGAACAGCTTATTTCACGTTGTGGTCGAAAATGATGAAATATCAACTCAGATAATTAGGCACCTTAATTCATTGAAAGGAGGAAGGGTTACGTTTATCCCACTGAATAGGGTGAGGGCTCCACGGGTAACTTATCCACAGAATTCAGATGTGGTTCCTCTGTTGAAGAAATTAAAATTTTCTCCAAATTATACCCCAGCATTTGCTCAGGTTAGCTTTTACATGGATTATCTTTCTTGTATCATTGCTTGTTGTTGGGTTCCTTTCTGATTTGTGATAGCATTTTAGTCTTTGAGTTGTGGGTTTCTGAGAATCTATGATGTTAAATAGCAATTTTCAGCTTTAAAGGTGGACTTGGTTGGCCTAGTTGGCTGAGGATAAAAGCTCTCCTCTACACATCCGGGTTCAAACCCTTCCTCCTCCCCTGTAAAACCAAAAGAAAAAACTACCCCTACTACCAATATTTTTAACATTGAACCAATCAAAGAGAAAACTAAACTTAATTCTTGAACCGCACAACAGTAATTTCTCTATCCTAAGATCTGGTCTATTCCTCTCCTTGCAAAGAGTCCACAACACTGCATGGGGGAAAATTTCCAAATCGCTGTCGGAATTTTGTTGGAGGAGCAGTCTTTGCAACTTTATATTAATGACTCAAAAACGGCTTCAGTTGCTTCTAGATCAAGAGTCTTGCAAAGCATTTATTGAACCCGAAAAGTCTGACTAAATTGATTGTGACATAGTGAGAGAAAGAAACTAGTTATTTTATTAGCAGTAACATCTGTTTCACACATGAAGTATATCATTGGTGTCTTTTATTAGTACTGGTATGTAATTATTCTTGTTCTTATGCTTCCAACATAGAGTGAATGATAAAAAAATAATTTAGATTGACCCTAAATATTTGGAATGTGGGTTCACTTGAGGAATATGGGGTTCTCTACTAGGTATGAAGGCTTACTGTATGTCCATTTGTATGGGTATCTTAGCATTGTTGAATGAAAACTGCTAATGAAAACTGCTAACAGTGTTAAGAATGACCTTTCATAATTATAGATTTCATCTTTTTTAGGTATTTGCAAGAACAGTTGTTTGTCGGGATCTGGATGTGGCTACGAGGGTTGCTCGCACTGATGGTCTAGACTGCATTACTTTGGAAGGTATACATAGAGCTGCAGCCTTTTGTGTGCTTTACTTGTTGCATAACATTATTATTTGGCCTAATATTTTGACAAGACACTACTTATTCTCTAACAGGAGATCAAGTCAGTAAGAAGGGTGGTATGACAGGAGGATTTTATGACCATAGACGCTCAAAATTGAAGTTTATGACTTTAATCATTCAGAACACAAAATCTATCAATATGAAGGAAGAAGAACTGGAGAAAGTCAGATTTATGCTTCAAGATATCCTTATGGAATGCTTTCACATACTTTCTCAGCAGTAATTTTCCATTGTTGCTTATAATTTAGATGCCCCCAAACTCATACGTTGTGATCAAAATAAAACTTAAACCACCTAGCAATAAAATTGCCAACATAAATCAAAACTTATGTTAAGAAAAGCATAAATATAATCCTAATAGCCTAAACCTCCCAAGGGGTTGCCGCTCTACCATGACTGTTGCCCAATTCCTTTATGTCTCAAGAGCATGACTGTTACCTAGAATCACAATAAATTACTAATGAGATTACTTAGTAAGTAAATAGAGCATGTATCAAGTAAACAAACAGGCTTCAATACATATTACTTTTTTTAAAAAAAAAAAAATATAGGAAACAAGAAACTTGAATTAATAGGGAAAAAAGAGTACAATCAAATGTGGACCAGCTATGCACAAAAGAAACTACCTCAGCATACAAAAACAAGGACACAAGCTGACAAGGAGAAACAACCTACAACCTTAAGAAAAACAGAAACAGGACCACCCAAAACTTACAAACCAAACAGAGGTGTCCCAACCACACCCAAAACTCACAACCACAAGAAGTACATAATGCTCATACACGTATTTATCTTACATGCATGAAATGCATTGCGTGCATTAACCTAAACCTTATTTTGACAACTAATTTTTTTCTAGATAAAACAAGAGACCTTAACAGCTTAATAGGACTTAATTTTTACTTATCATAGCTTATTGGAGCCATAGGTCACAAGTGGTAAACCACAAGTGAGGCACTTACCCAATAAACAGCCATACGTAAAGGTTAGAGCCATACTCCTACCATGATCATCTGTAGGCCCTATCACTTGCGCCAACGTCTCCACACGAATGTTTAAACAATTTACTTATTTCTCAAAGAATTCCTACCAAGCATATAATAGTCTAAAAGCTTCCCTAGATATCAAAAGAGGGATCCCTTTTGGTTAGAAGTAAAAGGGATCTCATGTGGGCCAACCCTTGATGCGATTCAATGTTCCGAATGGGCTATTTGTTAGGTCCTCATTCAAAGTCATCCTCACAAAAAATCAACCATTTTGAAAAACGTTTACTCATCTATCTGTAATCAAATAATAGACGAACACAATTAAAGCTGAATTCAAGAGATGGATAAATTCCAGGGTTATGTTTTCTCTGCATTCTATTACAGGTTTTTGGAGGTTTATCTTCATTAGCTGAAACATTATCTTTCTTACTCTTAACTACTACTGTTTACGTTGGATAAAGTGTGAGAAGGAAATAGAATAAACCATCTAGTGTCTTGTATATATTTCCTTAGCATCTAATTTCCCAAAATGTTGAATGATAGATACTGCTGTTGAATGGTATGGGTAAAAAATTAATAGTCAGATGACCATATAGTTCTCTTATGAATGTCACTCTGTACTTCTTCATGGTCTTATATTTCAATGTATAGTTTTAGCCTTGTTTTTGCTAAATTTACCTCACAGATAGACCAGAAAATTACAGATCAATTAACCGAGCAGCAGAAAATTGATGCCAAGAGGACCCATGACAAATCCGAACTGGAACAGCTTAAGCAAGACATTAATAATGCTAATAAGCAGAAACAGTTGATTTCGAAAGCTCTTGGGAATAAGGTATTTTTGGGATCTTAGATGACTTCATGTGCATTGCCTGTGGGATCTTTAATTAATAGCTGTTTTTTTTTTCATTTGTCCGTTCTTCCTACTTATATCCTTCCCTCTGGTTTGCAGGAAAAATCACTTGCTGATGTGCGGACTCAAATTGATCAGCTTAGAGCCAGTATGGCCATGAAGCGTGCTGAAATGGGCACAGATCTCATTGATCATTTAACGCCAGAGGAGAAGGATCTTCTCTCAAGATTGAACCCTGAAATAGCAGATCTTAAAGAGATGCTTATTACTTGCAAGACAGATCGCATTGAGGTTAGCCAAACATGGTTAACTGATTTTAAAATAGTGTTTTATGACTCTGTGTCCTTATGTGCATATTTCATTCTAATGTCTCCTCATGTTCATTTCACAGACTGAAGCGAGAAAGGCAGAGCTTGAGACTAATTTAACCACAAACCTTAAGAGGCGGAAGCAAGAACTAGAGGCCATTATATCTTCTGTGGAGACTGACAATTTGCACGGTGAAGCTGAAATTAAGAGCCAGGAACTGAATGATGCTAGATTATTGGTTGAAGATGCAACAGAGCAGCTCAGAAGTGAGGGGATTGACCTGATTTTTTTGAATTTCCAGTTTTGGAAGTTTAAGTTCTGCTTGTGTTTTGACTATAATTTTGTTCATCAGGAGTTTCTGAAAGTATAGAAGGCCAATCCAAGCAACTCAGGAAAATTAAAGATGAAAAGACCAAGTTAAAGGTAACACTATTCCTCGTATACTGTTAGATTGGAAATGCTTGTTGCCACTGCTAAGATGATCACTTTTGTATGCAGAATTTGGAAGAAAATTATGAGAGAACACTTCAAGATGAAGCCAAAGAGCTAGAGCAACTATTGAGCAAAAGAAATATGTTTCTTGCTAAACAAGAAGAGTACTCAAAGAAAATCAGGGAATTGGGTCCATTATCATCAGATGCTTTTGAAACGTATTACTTCTGGCTATATTTTGAAATTTTATCTAATAATTAATATATGGAGCTTTTTTAGGTCTGAAAATTCTCATGATCTATTTTGGTATTTACTATTTGTTGAAATTATTTGTATCCTTTAGAGTTTTTACCACTTCTGCCACCCTTTCCAATCCTACCTGTTATACAGTTGGCTGGGTTCATATTTGTTTATTCTTACATGAAGATGTAAAAAAATTGGGTAGGTTTGTATTTATTTGTTCTCTTATTTCGGAAATGTCAGGTATAAGCGAAGGAGCATCAAAGAGTTGCATAAAATGCTGCACAGATGCAATGAGCAACTGCAACAGTTTAGTCATGTCAACAAGAAAGCACTTGATCAGTATGTAAATTTTACAGAACAACGAGAAGAACTCCAGAAAAGGCAAGCTGAACTGAATGCGGGTGATGAGGTATCAACTCACTAGAATCTCTATTAGATCTCCTGTATGGAGTTGTTTTTATTGTTCTTTTATTTTTTTCTTCCCAATGGTTGGCTTAAGTTTGGTATCTTGATTTTCAAAATTTCAGAAAATTGCAGAACTTATATCTGTTTTGGATCAAAGGAAGGATGAATCAATAGAACGTACTTTTAAAGGTGTTGCTAGACACTTTCGAGAAGTTTTCTCCGAACTTGTGCAAGGTGGTCATGGTCACCTTGTTATGATGAAGAAAAAGGTTTTTTTTGTTGAACTACATCTCTTTAGTTTGTCCGCTTTATATCCAATCCTGGGATGCTTGGACTTGGCTTGATGCTTTGTGTTTATTGGTCCAGTACAGCTGAAGGAAAATTATATTAATGAAGCTATGTTATATCTGTGGCTCAGAGACACTCAGACCATATAAATGTTTTTTTACAAAGTACAGTTTTATTCATTCAAACGAACAAGAAAATTTTTCCCAAAAAAATGAAAAAATGCAGAGGAACAATTACATTATCTAGGTACCAATTCTTGAAAGTTGTCTTAATTTTAGAAACTTAGTTAAATTTCATGTGATTTTATCCATAGGATGGCCCCCATGGTGATGATGATCAGGATGAAGATGGACCTCGTGAAGCAGATTTGGAGGGAAGAGTTGAGAAATATATTGGCGTAAAAGTGAAGGCATGTACTTTCTTGCAGAAGCCATTATTTTCTTTTTCCAAAAAAATGATGCTTCCGTCATACTTATTTGTGATATAAAGTGGCAGGCATTGTAATTTGGTTGTGGCATTTTTTTTCATTTTATCTTCTTTCTGTGGCAGGTTTCTTTTACTGGGCAGGGGGAGACTCAGTCCATGAAGCAATTGTCTGGGGGTCAAAAAACTGTTGTTGCGCTGACACTTATCTTCGCTATTCAGCGATGTGATCCTGCTCCCTTTTATCTTTTCGATGAAATAGATGCAGCACTGGATCCTCAGTACAGAACTGCTGTTGGAAGTATCCTTTGTCATATTTTTCTTGTTTTGCTTCTATCCCAAATTAAATAGTTTTTTACTGAGATATATACCATAAAACCCTTCATATCCGATCCCTTAGCCACCTCTGCACTGTGGTCAAATATATGCCAGCCAACTGTAGGGGTCTCCATCATGGTCAAATGTATGTCTCCTAGCAGTAGGTGTCTCCATTTGTAGTTTCCTTTTCAAAGATTAATCTGCATAAATAGCTACCGGTGATGGCTCAGTTTTACTTATGTCCTTGCATGTGCCTCTCCATATATATCATTTATTCATGAGGGTCATAACAGAATGAAAATGTCTGAGCAAACTAGATGACATGCTTGGTATTGTGATAATTCATATTCAAGGAACAGTTGGAGGGCCAAAATATATTGGAAGGCATGATGGATGGTGAGGATTTTAGAAAAGTTAGCTTGCAATTGCATCTCAAAAGATGCCTGCCTTTCTTGTTTACGTCGGGCACATTGTCAAGTTTCATGCAGGATACATGCAGGATATAGTTTGTAGGTTCCAATGTACTGCACATCAATGGGGGATCAATTTTCCTTTATGAACAAAGCCTGCACAATTTTTTTGAATGAGATGGACAAGACAAAGGTTAACTTAGGAAACAGCACCCATATTTAATCTTTTCTATACATATAATGGGTGCTTTCTTTGCATTTATTTCAGATAATGTTTTTTTTTTAAGTTTTATTTCCATTGGTGTTCCTTTTTTTTTTTTTGGCCAAGTTCCATTGGTGTTCCTTAATTACCTGTTGATAGATATGATCCGACGCCTGGCAGATATGGCAAATACTCAATTTATAACGACAACATTCCGGCAAGAGCTTGTGAAAGTTTCTGACAAGATATATGGTGTCACACATAAAAACAGGGTGAGCCGTGTTAATGTTGTATCGAAGGAAGATGCGTTGGACTTTATCGAACATGACCAGTCTCACAATACTGACTAAAGGTTAGGTGAAGTTTTGTATTTGCATTTCATTGATATTTTCTTCTTGAATTTGGTTTGGTTATTTAGGGAACATGTTGCATTATAATAATTTCTACAAACTGACATTCCCCTGAGTTTTAAAAAATTGTAATAATAATAATGACAGATTTCTTGGGAGTAATTATGTCAATGTAGAAACTGCCCCTTTTCTGTGCCGCCTTGGGTATGAAGTAGGCTGTCAGTGTGATTATTTATTATATTACCAACTGAACAAATTTTTGTTTCTGTCCTTCCAGCATAATTCAGTAAAAGAATGACGGAGCAATTTGCGTTCTGAATGTTGTGAAACATTCTCGTTGTAGCTGTTAAATCCTCACATTCATAGAGGAGTCGGATCTTGTACAAAGTAGGTTTGCTGCTGTAGGCTTTAGACTTTATAGATGCTGAACAACTAGCTTTATGTATTGGCAGTTGTTTGTGTATAAGATTATTTTATTCCTATGTATCAACCATGAGTACATAATGCTCGAGAACCATGGAATGGCACCTTGAACCTAATAACTTGTAATCGAAATTTGATTCTGCTGTGCGTATGTATAATATATATTATATATTATCATAATATTAAGAAAATCCAGGTTCGCTATCTTCTGATTTCGTTTACATTCTCTTTGGAAAGGTTTAAATCATGCCCAACCGGAATTGTTAAAATGTGTTTGGACAATATTTGTTTTTGCTATGTGATTCTAGCACAAACTTTTATAAACCATGCAATTGCATGATTTTCCTATCCCTAAATCATAGGTGTAATTCTAATTTTCAAACTACATCCTGCAAATTCGGTTTCCGCATTGTGGAATTGGTTTGGGCAAGAATGTATTATTCTTAAGAGCTAATTACAAAAATCTGTACCAAAATTATATGGTTTTGCATTTAATCCCCTTACTATTGTGCGACACTTAACCCTGCAGATTATGCAGTGTCCAACACTCTACCCCATTCGATTAAAAAAGTTATAAGTTCTGTTAGTTTTGTATGCATGGTACCATGTAGCTATTTGTCCGAGGGCATTTTTGTCTTTATCATTGTACATCTACTCTTCAGCAAGAGTTTGCCTTTAAACAGATGCTACGTAGCACCACAATGTATGCAACACTAACTAACGAAAATTGCAACTGTTTGATAGAATAGAGGGTAAAATAGACGATGCATACTGGTGTCGATGGATTTTTCATTGGAACATGGGATAATTTTCGGTAAATTTTGGAAGAAATGAAAGAAACACAAGCGAAAAAGGAAAAATGAAAATAAAAGTACAAAGATCACGATCTCGATCGTTCATCCCTTTTGATCACAAGGAGGAGTGCGAGCCACGAAACATTCGGACACATTTCATGGCTTGGAGCAGCCGGACACGTGTCATAGCCACATGTCACCACTTTGTCTTCTTTTGCTAACGACACCCACCACCTTCTCTTCGAGCCCACATAGTTTGCTAAGTGTACCCCTCCAATTTTTCTAAACCACACCTCTTGATTTCCTTGAGAGCAACTCTCTCTAAAAATCATCTCTTTCTCTCTCTGGAATTAGTGTGGTTTCACACTTCTTCTAAGTTCTTCTTTAGGGCATACTATCAATTGGGCACCCTTTGTTGAAAATTTTGTTCTTTCCCTTGAAACAAGCTTCTATTCTAGAAGTAGTTACTAGTTTAATTTTTGGATAAATTACAATTTAATACCTAAATTTTACCTTGATTTTTAATTTAGTACCTCTAGTTCAAAAAGTGTCGATTTTAAATCTCAATTTCGCAATCGTTTCAATTTGGTATGTCTAGAAGGTTCATTAATTGCCTACGCTAACGTGGCGGACACATACCTATTACTAATTGTTGACTTGACTTTTAAAAATTGCTACATAAATAAAAAATATATATTTCAAAATATTAAAAAAATTGAATTAGAAAAAAAAACAAAACCCAGCCGCTTTCCTCCCTCGCGTCCAATCTGACTCACCGATGACCTCATCGGTCACCCATGACCCAACCTACCCACCTCCTTCCTCCTATTTGACCCACCATCACCACCCTCTACACATGCCATTGCCAACCCACCACCACCACCCCCTCTCCATACTTAAGCCCCCAAGTCCCAGTCTGTCCTACCCCATTCCTCCCCCACCCAACCCAGTTGCCTTCCTCAAACTTAGCAACCCCATTTAAAATGTAAGAAAAGAAAATGTTGGAAAAAAGAAAAGAAAAAAGGAAGAGGTAGATGGGGAACGTTAATTGGAGTGGTTGGGAAGGGAAGGGTTGTCAATAGTGCAATCGGGGGGGGGGGAGCTTGAAGAGGGACAAAGAGAACTGTCTGAATTCATTTCTTGAATTCAACCCAGTCCCTGTATTGATTTCCTGCCAAGAACCAAAGAGCTGCAAATCTAGAGGAGGACGATATAGAGACAGAGAGAGAAAGAAAGTGACTAAGAGATAGAGAGAGTGACAAAAATAGAGGAGAGCTCAGAGGATTGCCGATCAGGAGAAAAAGGTGAACTTGGGGTTGCGGGATTGCTGATTTGGTTGGGGAGGAAAGCTTAGGGCAGTGAGAGCTGCAGGTTGTTAGGTTGGAGGAAGGTGGCTGCAAAGGAGGAGGAAGG
>QANT01005673.1:0-119204 GCA_003254885.1 Purshia tridentata | reverse complement strand
GGCATCGGTCCCCATTTGGCTAGCGGAATCCCACTACTATATATATTTTTCTATGTAGTTAATATATATTCTATATCATTTTTGAAAGATAAATACAAAATTGACCAAAAAAAAAACAAGAGAAATCACCCAGCCCCAGCATCGTCACTCCACCATAACTTTCTTCCAAAAAGCCCAACTCACAGACCCAGCACCAGTCCATCCCCAAAGCCATAAACAGAATTTTTAATTGGAAACAATAAAACACAACCATACCAATACCCATTTTACATGTGGGGCTCACTTCTTTTCTATTAATTAGTGTTTTCAATTACTTATGTAGTGGGCTCCACGTGATAAATTGGCTGGGTAGCGAAGAGGGTTGCTCAGGGTCAACCCGACCTTTCCAAATGGTAGTAAGGGGAGGTCAGGGTCAACCCGGCCTTTGAAGATGTTAAGGTATGTGTTAATTATTTATTTTTCATTCCCTTAACATCATTACAGGGCCAATCATATTCCAATACCATGCTAAAATTTATGTGTGGTTCAACATATATGTTAATTCTTAGAACCTTATAATTAGTAAACTAAAAAGTTTTCTGAATCTTTACTCAATTAATCAATTTATATTAAAAATTATGCATCTAATCAACCTGCCAAGTGAAGGGGTAAAATTGGCATATGCAAAGACAAAAATTAATAGTAGAGTAGCTAAATTTATCATAGATCTATCTCAAGATTAATTGTTTAATTTTCTCTTGATCATTAGGAAATCCCAATTGGACCTATAGATACTGCACCTCATGAATACATTTCTTGTCATTGTGATTTGAATATGAATTCAAAGATTAAAATATACACACTCACCACAACTTACAATTGAATAATATGCCGGCTCCTTAATTCTACTTTAAGTTGCTACCAAAAACATCTCAAAAAGTTGCCAAGGAAATGGAACAAGTAATTATCTTGATCAAGCATTTCATGTCGAACTAATCTTTCCAAGATGATATTCTGAGACAGAAGCTCATGTAGTAGAGCAAGGTGGAGACTGAGGCAGCAGGCGAGCCAATTAGGGATGTTAGTAGCCTCACCAGTGACCTAAACATCAATGGTGCAAGAGACTGCACCAACAAAACACACAATCACACATTGAATCAAACACACACAAAATCAGTTTGACAGATTTTTAACTCATGGGATTATGGGAAATGTTACTTTCATCACCATCTAATCTAAAATCCAAATTAATTGGACAGACTTTATGTTTGAATAAAGAAAAATAAACTGCGGTAGCTGTAGCTCCTTCAATTTATTGATAATTTTTGCTTATTTTTCTTAGGTCCTTCGCAGAAATGCTCATGTAGTTGGTCATTTGGACCCTTTATCATTGTGATGGAAAATTTAGAAGGTGGTAAAATTGAGATACGCACTATATTGTATTAAGCCCTTTTCTTTTGTCCGAAAAAATATAAGAAGTGGACAAATGATTTCTTATTTCTTTTGATTTGATTTTATTATTTATATCTGTTTTTGTTATTTGAAAATGTGAGTAAATATACTAAGTAAATTTATTTATTGCTAGAGAGTGGTTTTTCTCCTGATAAAAAAGTAGTAAACATTAGGTTAGGATTGAGAATAAGAATGACATATTATCATTTATCAGTATGGGGTCAAAAATAGACTAAAATATGGAATTCCTTTTTACAAGTAGTCACACTAGTCTAATGGTGAGTTGCAGGAATTTCTTTACTTATCTGAAATGAGAATGATCCTCATTCCTCATTCATTCCATTCCCATTTCAGCTAAGTAAACATCTCATCAATGTTGCAGACTGATCAATTAATTAATGAAAGAGGAACACCAATCCTCAACCCTAGCTTCTCTGGCATGCACATAGCATAGGTGACAACTAATTAATGCAGTAGTAGTACTCAACTATAACTCATGTCCACTTCACGGTCAAGCAAAGGCACATTTATCAGGAGGGAAAGAAAACTTGCATTTGCTTTACAAACTAAATCAAAATCTTTCGTTCGTATGAAGTTCTTGAATTACAGGAAACTGCGAACTACATGACGACTGCGCCATAGCAGTTGTCTATGCTTATCCAAATGAGTCATGTCGGTTTCAATTACAAAATGCCCTGTTTCTATTTAAAAAAAGAAGTTAAAAGGGATGCACAAGACTTCTCTAAGGAACACATCTTTCGAGCAACTGAAGCATAAATAAGGCCATCAGCTTTTCTTTTCTTTTTTCTTCTTCTTTTCTCTTTCCCTTCTTATTCTTCTTCTGTATCTTTTTTTTTTTTTCCAAAGAAAAAATAAGTAGGAAGGGGAAGAGAGAGAGAGAGAGAAGGTGAACGCATAGAGAGAGTGAATTAAGAGAAGGCAGCCATGGTAAAGCAGAGAGAGAGAGTGAACGCAGAGGAGAGGAGAGAGATCTGGGTATAGAGTATAATCGAAATATTAATATAAAAAAGTCAAATATAGCTGGGTATAAGGTTGATTAGGAGGTTTCGAGAGAGTTTAAGTTTATAATAGGGAGTTTGGCAGAGCTAAATTAGGGTGGGAGTTATGAAATATCTTAGCTCTAAATAGGAGGTTAGTAAATATTTACATTTCTAGTAATGGGAAAACCCATAATAAGTTAATTACGTACTAAACAACCCCTAAAAATGCGTTCTCCAGTTTGGATATGCTTCTTATGAATGGGATGTCATCATCAACTCTTTGAATAAGTGAATGAAAAAAAAAGAAAAAATAAATAAATTCTTGTAATGAGATATTAGTATTGGTGTGTGCGTGAGACTCGCTAACTTGAATGATGCATTTTGTAAATTATTATTATAATTTATGATAAATACATCACTTAGATTCCATCCTATAAAAAGCGATTATATTGCAAAAATTCGAGAGAGGATTGACTATGAAAAGCACACTTTATTGTATCATATATTATTCATATAAAATAACGAAGATTATGTGAAATATAATAAAATACTTGATGCAGTGGGACGCGGCCTGCCGCAGCATGAAATCATCTAATTGCAGGCCTTCATTATAACTATGATTATCTCTATTTTTTATGTACGTATTTTCACTTTATTTTTAATTTTAATTATATTATCAATTTATAATATGCAAATAAAAGAGCGTTTATTTGCCAAAAATTAACCTTTTTTTATTTTTATTTTTTATTTACGACTCCAATTAATTTAGCCAATCAAACATGAGCATCTGCATCACCCATTTCCAGTGGTTGTCAATTTGTCACAGAACAAAAGAAAAGCATGTCCAATATTATTTTTCAGCAATGCAGTTGCTATTCTGCGCTGATGATTCAGGCGCATGTTAGCCCCTCCACCCACCACCTCCAAAAGAAAATGTCGGTCTGCAAAAGCAAAAGCAACTTGTAAGGCATTGCCAACTCAGATTTGATCAAATTCCCAATTCTTGAAGCTTTTTTTTCTTTTTTTGGGGTCATGAATTCTTGAAGCTTTTGAAGAGTGGGTATCTTTGCTTTGCGCTTCATCATTGAGCACTTCTATGATCTTATCCAACTCAGATTCCCATCACTGATTTACATGGGTTCAGCAAGTCTATTGGGCTTTTTTATAAGGCCCATTGAGTTTAGTTTAGTTGAGTTGAGCATGCATGGCTCCAATAATTACAGATAACCCAAACCGCAAAATGATAGTTAAACTATTAATATTAATTAATCTAGTGATATTTCTCTCAATTAGACAGCTTTTAAGTTCGAAACCACNCAAGCTAGAAACTTGTGGAAATATCTAGAGACTAATCAATTCTCCTAGTAGCTAGAAACTTGTGGAAATATCTAAAGACTAATCAATTCTCCTAGTAGCTAGAAACTTGTGGAAATATCTAGAGACTAATCAATTCTCCAAGTTGTCCAAGAGTTGGTGGACTTCTCTCCAAGTTGCTAGAAGGATCCATCCATGGCTATAAAAGGAGGATGAGGCTTGGCATTTAACATCAAGCAATTGAAGCAATCAAGCTAATTGCATTCCGACTACCACTCAAAGTGAGGAGTGAGAGTATAGAGAAAGAGAGAGTGTGAGAGAAGTGAAGTATTTCTTTTGGTGTTTCCTTCAAGGTGTTCATAGCTTGAAGAAGTGGTGATTCCTCTTGTACTCTCTAGGTGTTCATCAAGTCTTGTTCTTAGACTTGGTAAGATCTTTCCGCTATACCCATTATTTGATATAGTGGAGTTATTCTAATATCGCTGCCCGTGGACGTAGGCACACTGCCGAACCACGATAAATCCTTGGTGTCCTTATTTACTTTTTCTCTTGCCTATTTCTTTATTGGTTTGAGTTTGTGTTTTTCCCATTCTATCTAATCGATCCTAACAATAATTACAGATAACCCGAACCGCAAAATGATAGTTAAACTATTAATATTAATTAATCTAGTGATATTTCTCTCAATTAGACAGCTTTTAAGTTCGAAACCACTCACAACATTCACGAGCTCTGCACCTTAAACCCTAAACCACACTATCCAGCTCTGCGTTACCGTGATAGCATAACTTCCTTTCCAAGTAAAAGGTTTGTTGGGTAACACCAAAGCGAGTCAAGCCTGCTCCGATCAACCCTGAGTTAGGCCAATACTAACCTTTAGTTTTCCAGAGTCAACTATGTTCCTCATAGACCTCAGTTCAATCCAACTACTATCCTTGGAAGTATGTTACCTGTACACAATTTGTTCGTCTCATTTGGTCTTATATATTATATACTCAAATAGAAAAAGGTTAAGGAAAAGGTTTTCATATTCCAAACAAAAGGAAGACTTGTATTGTTAACCAATCAGGCTGAAAGTAATACAAGTCTCAGCAATGAATGGTCCTACTTTTATGTGGATAACATGTAATGTAAGTAGTAACACAAAATGCAGAGGTGCACTCTCACTCTCATGGGTACCTTTTATCTTTACTTTCTTGGTGCAACACAATTTTATAATGGTTGAAATTCCAACTTATCCACCTCCAACAATAAGATAATGATAATAAAGAAAAATATTCACCTGAGCTTCTTTACCCCTTGTAAACATGTAGTGTATGCCACCATTTAGATTTTGATTGGCCTAATTAACATATACAGTCAGGTTCTGAAAAAGGCTTGTTTGCCATTGTTTGCAGCTTTTTATCTTCAACAAACCCTTTGCATCTATATGTTGGGAAAAGTCTTATGGCTAAAGATTATTCCTCTGATGCGGATTAGTATTCACTCGTAGCACAAACTTAACACAAGAGAAGAAGAAAAGCACTGATTAAGCCAAGCCCAAAATCTGCAGAAAACCAAACCGGCAGAGGAAGACCAACAGATGCTTAAACATTAGATTACTATTATTAGTAATTATGGACATCTTTTATTAGTAACATATTTCAGTGCAACTATAATGTGTAATAATTAGCCATTTTAATTGACATAACTATAGAGCTATTTTGTAACAATACAAAGGTTTGAACTCTTCAAAATGCAATATATAATACTCTTTTCACGGCCACTTTCTCATCGAGTACAGTTATTATAGGAGGGGTAGTCCTCTCACAGCTACTTTCTCATCATGTGTTGGTCATGTGACTAGTTACTGTGAAATATATATTATGTACACCAATTATATGTAAAGATTTCTCCCACCATGCACTCACAAAAATGCTTGTAAACCTTTAATTATTAAGCTAAAGATATTACCCCCACTGATCTGATACTTTACTTGATGTCTTAAGTTGCATCATTGTAAGTACATCACTGTTCAATTGTACAAGTGATCGAATTGTATAAAGTATATATGTGATACCTCATATATTTGGAGTACACACTCATATCTTAATTAAAAAGTACAAATCCCAGGACTTAAAAACAAAAGCATGGCAAAGAAAGATCAGTCTACTAACCCTCATCTATTTGCTTTGATCCTCTTTCACATATGCTTTGTATTTTGTACAAACATAAGAATTGGTGTCTCAGTAGTCACATCTACACTAAATTATGCATCATAATCGATCAAGAGGAGTGTCTGTGTCTAGCTTTGTGAGTGGTTAGAGGGGTCCTCTTCGAAGAATGAGATTCACGAAAACAAATATAATTTCTTTAAATTGGCATGTGGTTTTCAGTATAAAGTAGTTGCCACTGATGTTATTCCCCTACGTACATCTGGTGGGAGTATAAACGTAAAGCCTCTTTATGCAAAGATATGCCAGCACCTCTCTCTCTCACTAATCTGTACTACTGCACGAACCCTCCTTTTTTTTTCATCATCATCAAGGCTTTTTACTGCTGCACCCAATGATCCCCACAATCATCACATTTATATACATCTTCTCTTCCTCACCTCCTTCCCTGCAACAAGTACCAGTTTATTAACTACCTCTTTATTTCCCTCTCTTAATTAATTCCCTCTCTCTCGATCTTCAACTTTGATCTTTTCAGATGGCCAATCCTCATAGTCATACCACCTACCTCCTTTCTATGTTACTTATAATGTTCTTGGTTTGTCATCCTTCTCAAGCCATGATCAGTACTAACCAGTCATACTTTTTTGGGCTCATAATAAAGTCTCTCTCAGCTTCAGGCAACTCCTTGCCAGATTGGGACGTCACAGGCGGGAAGCCTTACTGTAACTTCTCTGGGGTTAGCTGCAACAATAAAGGGTATGTTGTCCAGATTGATATCTCCGGCCGATCACTCTCCGGCTACTTTCCGCCAGACATATGCTCTTACCTGCCGGAGCTGCGCGTTATCCGCCTTGGTCGTAACAATCTCAAGGGTGACTTTGTGGACAGCATTACCAACTGCTCATTCTTGGAAGAGCTAAGCATGGATCATTTGTATCTCAGCGGAACACTTCCAGATTTTTCACCCTTGAAACCTCTAAGGATACTTGACCTGTCTTACAACTTGTTTGAAGGCAAGTTCCCCATGTCAGTATTCAATCTCACCAATCTTGAGGTGCTCAACTTCAATGAGAATGGAGGTTTCAACTTGTGGCAGCTGCCGGAGAATATGCATAGGCTGACAAAGCTCAAATCCATGGTCTTGACAACATGCATGGTACAAGGAAAGATCCCAACATCAATAGGAAATATGACTTCCCTTGTCGATCTTGAACTGAGTGGAAATTTCCTTGGGGGTCAAATTCCAAAAGAGATTGGTTTGCTCAAGAACTTGACACAGTTGGAGCTTTACTACAACCAACTTGTTGGAGCTTTACTACAACCAACTTGTTGGAACTATACCTGAGGAGCTTGGAAATCTCACAGAGCTCACAGATTTAGACATGTCAGTCAATAAGTTGACGGGAAAGATTCCGGAATCTATTTGTCGCCTTCCCAAGCTCCAAGTCCTGCAGCTTTACAACAACAGTCTTTCAGGAGAAATCCCAAGTGTGATAGCAGACTCAAAAACCCTGAGCATGTTATCACTTTATGATAATTTTCTGACTGGGGAAGTTCCAAGAAATCTGGGGCAATCATCACCTATGGTCGTCCTGGACTTGTCTGAGAACCAACTTTCTGGTCCACTGCCAACAGAGGTTTGCAAAGGAGGTCAGTTGCTGTACTTTCTTATCTTGGACAATAAGTTTTCTGGGGAGATACCAGAAAGTTATGCAGAATGCCAGTCCCTTCTTCGATTTCGACTTAGCTATAATCGTTTGGAGGGTTCAATACCTGCAGGCCTTCTTAGTCTTCCCCATGTTTCAATCTTTGATTTGGGTTACAACAATTTGAGTGGTCAGATTGCTAATACAATTGGAAGAGCTAGAAATTTGTCAGAACTGTTTATACAGAGTAACAGGATTTCAGGTGTTCTACCCCCTGGAATCTCTGGAGCAACCAGTCTAGTGAAGATTGATCTCAGCAATAACCTTATTTCTGGTCCAATTCCTTCTGAAATTGGCATTCTAAAGAAGCTAAATTTGCTCATGTTGCAAGGCAACAAGCTCAATTCTTCCATTCCCGATTCGCTTTCTTCACTAAAATCTCTCAATGTTCTTGATCTCTCCAACAACCTCTTGACAGGAAACATCCCAGAGAGTCTCAGTGAATTGTTACCAAACTCTATCAACTTCTCAAACAATAAGCTTTCTGGTCCAATTCCTCTCTCACTGATAAAAGGAGGGTTGGTGGAAAGCTTTTCAGGCAACCCAGGTCTCTGTGTTTCAGGCTATGTTAATTCATCTGACCAAAATAATTTTCCCATTTGTTCCCAACCTTTCAACAGAAAGAAACTAAACTCCTTCTGGGTAGTTACAGTTTCAGTGGTCATCATCCTCATTGGAGCTCTGCTGTTCCTAAAGCGCCGGTTTGGAAAAGAAAGAGCAGAGGTGGAACATGATGAGACCCTATCCTCATCATTCTACTCATATGATGTAAAGAGCTTTCATCGAATCAGTTTCGACCACCGCGAGGTCATTGAGGCCATGGTTGATAAGAACATAGTAGGCCATGGAGGATCTGGGACAGTGTACAAGATTGAGCTGAGCAGTGGGGATGTAGTTGCAGTGAAGAGGCTGTGGAGTAGAAAAACAAAAGATTCTGCAGAAGATCAGTTCATTATAAACCGGGAGTTGAAAACTGAGGTTGAAACACTGGGAAGTATAAGGCACAAAAACATTGTCAAATTGTATTGCTACTTCTCAAGTTTGGATTGCAGCCTGCTTGTTTATGAGTATATGCCGAACGGCAACCTTTGGGATGCTCTTCACAAAGGTTGGATCCATTTGGATTGGCCTACTCGTCACCAGATTGCGCTTGGGATTGCACAGGGTTTGTCATACCTTCACCATGATCTGATGCCTCCAATTATTCACAGAGATATTAAGTCCACCAACATCCTGCTTGATGTCAATTACAAGCCCAAGGTTGCAGATTTTGGCATAGCCAAGGTTTTGCAAGCAAGAGGAGGGAAGGATTCCACCACCACTGTTATTGCTGGGACATATGGATACTTAGCCCCAGGTAATTAATTTCTGACCCTACTAACACTCACAGTTACATGAAAATCATTATGACTGCTCTCAGTTGTTGCTTTTAAAGCTAAGCTAGTACTCTAAACATGATAAGCTGTGTTTTAATACTCTATGAAAGTCCTATGCCTACACAACAGTGTCATATCTTTACGAAAAAAATAGTTCTTCAAATCAACAGTGTCATATCTTTTTTCGGTACAAGGCCTTCAAGTACAGGCCAAATATGTACAATATTTTTCACATCACACTTATAATGAGGGCTCAAATCTAAGGTGTAAGAGTTTACAGTTTGTCTCATCCTCAATTTTTTATCATTAAATCACTCGTTCAGATTATCATATATTTATAATTTTGACTTAGTTTAAGTTATTCATTTGTCCAAATCAGTCTTGAAAAGATTACACAGGATGTTTTCACTAAATTGTAATTGGTGTTTGTGACAGAATATGCATATTCATCCAAAGCAACGACCAAGTGTGATGTCTACAGTTTTGGGGTAGTTCTAATGGAACTGATAACTGGGAAGAAGCCAGTGGAGGCAGAGTTTGGAGACAACAAGAATATCATATGCTGGGTTTCAAACAAAGTGGACACTAAAGAAGGAGCCATGGAGGTGTTAGACAACCGATTATCAGAGTCATTCAGGGAGGAGATGATCCAGGTTCTTCGCATTGCTGTTCGATGTACCTACAAGGCCCCGGCTCTACGTCCAACCATGAAGGAGGTGGTTCAGCTGCTGATTGAGGCAGACCCTTGCAGATTCGATTCATGTAAGTCATCAACTAAGACCAGAGAAGCATCAAATGCCACAAAGATCAAGAACCCTTTTGAGCTATGATTTGCATGACTAGTTTGGTGGGGTCACACAGTCCCAGGTGAAGTATTATAGTATCAGATCATAACCATGGTCCCTCTCAAACTGATTGGGGGACTCCGTCATAAAGATAACTTACTCTCTTAGTTTTTCATGAAAGTGGCTTGTAGATTCTGTCTGACTCTCTTTATTTTTCTTTCTTTTTTTTTATCTTCTTTTCTATTTTGTATTTTTGATCTTGTAAGGATATGAGCAATTTAGTCACTATAATTGCTTTACAGTAACGCCAAGCATCCATATATTTCAGAGAGATACAAATGAAATCATTCCTTAGCTTTGTGAGTTTTGTTTTTTACTCTTTGTCTTTTCTCTTTTCTATTAGAGTGGAAAAAAAAAGGCACATACATTGATGAGGCGTGGAAGGTTGTGAATCGTGAGAGGCTTCTCTTTAATTATGCATCAAAAAGTGGGTTCCTGATTCTGAATTTAAAGGTAAGGAGCAATGATTCTTATGTGGAGGGGCCACTTTTGCTTAGCTATCCTTTGGATAGATAACTGGGCCTGATTCATAGCTGAGCATCTTTTGTCTCCATTTAAGTTGGGGACAGAGGAGAAAGCAGTAAATCTTTTGTTCTTTTTTCTGGTTTTTCTTCTTTTCTTTTCTACATAAATTTGATTGATTTGTTGGAATGGCGTGTATGCATGGAAATGCACCAACCTTGTTTCACTATAGATAGTGAGCCAAGAACCTCCACTCACAAGGTGGAAAAGTCTTTAATGATTAAAGGTATTCTAAATGAGACATGGGATTCTTCTATTTCTCTCAGATTCATTTCATCTAAATATTCTACCACTAGCTAGTTTTCTTCAGTGCTGCTGTTATAGCTAGCTAGATCATGTTATAGACAACATCATGTTCAACCCAAAATTGAATCATTTTTTAGGATTTATAAGGTCACTTGCCAGAGGCATATTGAGATTTTCAACCATTTTCTTCTGAAAGCATACCTTATAAAAATAAATAAATAAACAGTCTCATACCAGTCAGGTCATGTCATGGAAACGTCGAGATAAAAAAGCAGTCGGCCATTTGGTGCATATTAGAGTCATCTGCAAAGACAAGTTGTGACAAGCATATTCATAGCATGATTCATGACTACATGTGCAAGTGTTTGCAACTCTGTGTATGTGAGCACACTTGCAGATATGTGTGTCTAACTTTGTGAGTGGCATGCTGGGTCCTCTTAGAAGAATAAGATTCATGGAGACAAATATTTTTTTTTTCTTTTGGCATGGTGGAGAGCCCATGAAGAAAAGCAAGAAGCTTTGATATATTAGTTTTAAAGGAATAGTTCTTGAATGAAAAGACAGGGTATCAAGGCATGCATTAGCTGTAGTAGGAAGGTCCATTCTAGGACAAATATGTCCTCCAAGAGACCAGAGGTACAAGAAGCAAAGACCAAAGCAGGCAAGAAATTATAAGAAGATTCAGTAATTACTACATACACTTTGCACTCATCTTATAAGAAGATTCAAAGCTGTTTTATTTTCTTACCATGAAATAGAAAGCAACTAATGATCACTTTCACTGCATAGTCCTAGCAAACAAAGTTGTCAATCTCTATTTGAAAATTTATACCTGATATTTATTTGTACGGCAAGGAAGTGCTTATTTGAAGCCACTCCACCACCTGAAATGACAAAACGGGCATTAAGAATAATAATAAATTAGTGATTGTTGGCTGAACAATGACATTCACAAACAAATAGAAGTTATAGTAATACACAATTATGATTTATGACAATGATTACTACGCCCACCATTGAGGCACTGAAGCAAGTAATTTAAGTGTTAATGTAACTTGTGCTTCATGATGCGACAGTCATGCTCATGCACCCAGGTAATGGTGTGGTTTAAATGGGTTGAAAATCATGCCAAAGGAGAACTTTTACATGCATTCCACTTCTTCACACTAGCTACTACATGCTGAATTTAATTAGTAGTACCTTAGGGACGTGATCATTAAGAAGAATAATGGAAAGAAATAGTAAAGCAATTAAAACTTGACACTTGTTCAAGGTGGTGAATTTTCTGAGTGTGTTTTTGTACAGGGGCTTTATGCCGTGGCAATGTTTGTGAAGTGCACAATAAATTAAGCATACAGCGGTGGATTTTTGGCATCTTAGTTTTGACTTAATGATGCTTGGGGCTACATGGGTTAGAGGCTACTTATAGCCCATACAAAACATACATATTTTTTAGATTTTTCTAGGAAAGGTTCACCCCAATCCACTCCATTGGCTCTAGCCCATTGGATTCAGTTGAAGCATCTCTTGGCCTAAACCCACTTCTTGTGTTGTGCTGTCACTACTAAACAAAAGCAAGAGATGATGAAACAAGTTGTGGCTATCTTTGGTACAACTCTCTTGCTGCTTCTACACTTTGTATTCCTTATGAATCTATTGATTTGATGCCAGTAGATTGGTTAATTCCTTTATTTGTTCTCTCGATTGTTTGTCTTCTTTAATGACTCTTGCCTTAAATACTCTGCCCTTTGAATGTCACTAAATTACTTTGACATATAGTAGAATTAACAAAAACTGGCTACCACCATAAAAGTAAATATTCTTTTCTATATATAGATAATGCACCATAGAAAGAATCCAACTTCTTTTACACAATGATTGATCTACCTCTCCTCTATCCTTACAAGTGAATCATCACCGATTCACCATCACTTGATTGGTTGACTAAGGAACTCTAACCGAGCTATCAAAATATATCAAAAACCCACAATGGAATGATGGATCTCTCTCTCTCTCTCTCTCTCTCTCTATCTCTGTGACTAAATCACACAATACATTTGCTATGAAAATCTTAGTAGTGTGAGACAATTAGTAGTTAAACCCATTGCATGCAATACAAATCAATATAAAATGATGTTATGATGCTCATCTTCTTCACACTCATTATTGTTTACCTAATAAGAAATGTAAAGCAATCTCTCTCTCTCTCTCTGTGACTAAATCACACAATACATTTGCTATGAAAATCTTAGTAGTGTGAGACAATTAGGAGTTAAACCCATTGCATGCAATACAAATCAATATAAAATGATGTTATGATGCTCATCTTCTTCACATTCATTATTGTTTACCTAATAAGAAATGTAAAGCAAAGAACGGAACAAAACAAAAACGAAACGAATTGAAAAAGGTTACAAAATAATGGGATGGCAGAGTGTGTGTTGTCACTGTCAGGATGTATGTTTTAACTTTTAATTGTTTCAAAGCTCTTTTCAAGCCTCAAACCGTTGGAGTTTCCAATTCTAAATTTTCAGTTGATTTGGACTCGGAGGCCCCTCTTCTCTAAAAAATGAAAATGCATAGATGGGTTTGGGGCTCTTGGGGCTTCTTTCATTAATATTGTATTCATTGCATTTATTTCAATTTCAATGCCACCAGCCCACAACAGCTTTATTATTTACTTTTTTTATTATTTGGTTAAAGCCAGTTTTTAATATTGTTCATGTTATTCAATTTTTTTAATAATATACTTATGACTTATTAAAGTTACTAATGTTAGAGTAAAACAAACGATGGACCCGTAAAAGGGTATATGGCATATACGTTTATCCTTGTGCTCTCCTTATACATTATTCTAAAGTTATTAATTATCTTGACATTAGTATTGTTATTTGTTAATACATTGCAATTATGTTATTTGTTAAATAATCATGGTATTGGATTGGACCAAATATCTAATTTGGTCTTTTCTTATTTTCTTATTTTCTTTAGTTTTCCCACCTGCCACACAAAGCACAGGACGGCTGTGGCCTATCTTATTACTAACATTTATTGGCAATTAAACACTTAATTAATTACCCCCATCTACCACCAATGTTAATGAATTTATTGTACTTTTTTATACACTCGGATGCTGACCTAATAAGATAAATAATATATCTGACACCCTATATTCCCTTATTTTCATGAAAATGTAAAAAATTAAAAACAGATCAAATGGCATGTTTGGAACAACAATTCTGTGGGGCTTTGTAGCTCTGCCTCCTGTTTGTTTGGGTTGGCCCACGCGTTTCGCTGGTCTTATCAAGGACCAATTCAACTTATTCAAGGACCCCTTTTCATTTAAGACCATGGCTTACCCTCATCTAAATGGGTCATCAATCCATTTTAAATCTTTATTTCTCATTTTGGGATTGGTATAAAAATTTTCCACAAATATTTCAAATTTGGACATCAAATTTTGTAGTGTCAAACATGTTGGATTACAACGCACGCACAACATAAGTAAATGTGTATTATTTTTAGCTCATAAAACATGGTATGAGCACAACACGTGTTAAGTACAATATAAACACGAACACAAATATTAAATGCTTACTAAGGATGTCCTACACTCCTACTCCTCCCATTAAAATTTACAAACTAAAAATTCACAAAAAGAAATATAAATTTGTAGTAAAAGAAAAAGGGTTTAATAAACTAAAAAATAAAATAAAAACGATCAGATCTTTTGGAGGGTGTAGAGTGTAGACTTGCAGTGGAATTTGATAACAAGGTCAAGGTGTATTAATTAATTACCATTGGATGTAATGTAATAAATGCCAATCTAAAACAACCTTTTGGTCCATGGAATCAGACATTCTACGTCCCTGAAAAGTCAGGAGGTCACGATGGTGACATTGATGCCGCACCAGCACGCCCTTTTACTTTTTTAAAAAACAAAACATTTTTTTATTTCTGTGAAAAGTTAAAACATAGGGTGGGTGAATTGTCAGGATCGGTGACAATTAACTCTTGGAGTTGTTTTTTCTCTTCTTAAATTTATGATTTCTTTATCCCCAAGCGACGTGTGCAAATGTCACTTTTTTCTTTTTGGGGTCTGATTTTGTGTTATATTATCCTGTCGTTCTAGCAATTGTAGGTGTGTCACTTGCTATAGTTCAGGAAGAAATTTTAAGATGTAAGGTATGGTAAGGAATTGGTAGGGTATGTTTATAATATCACATGTTGATTTTGTATTGTGTTAGAGCATCTCTAATACTTATGTCAATAATATATAGATTGATCTCAAGATGAAAGAATTCATTGTTACACCTTATACTAATATTGTGGATCTAAGTCATCATTTGAAATATCTCATTTGTTCGTAAGTTTACTATTATTTCCAATTGAAAATTATACCAAAAATATAAAAAATTTCTATCTTATTAATCCCACAATGCGTCAATAAGACCTATTCAAATAACTCAACAACTTTAAACATTTATCATAGGTGGATACATTTGTTTTAAAAAATTCATCAAAGTTCAATGACTAAGTAGACAAATAAAGTTCTCTACATCTTTTGGATATACAGCTGCAACAAGTGAGACCTAGGGAAGACATAATTTGATAAGCAACAACATGATCTCGAAGATTACTAAATTTGTCAGTCATACTCGCAGTACTACAAGTGTTAACTTCTTAAGGCTAAGCACTTGCAAAGGCTAATAGAATTATGTATTTAATGAGATGAGAGATTAATAGGAAGCCTAACGATTTTTTGAATCTTGGGCTCTTGACAATTCAGAATTGTGTTTATGTCATTCATGATTATGAATTTGTGTGTTTGTTAATGTATGTCATTTTCGTATTATGCAAGTTGACATGCTAAATGGGTTGAAATGATTTTAGAACGAATCCAAACTAGTTTATTTTGTGTGAGTTATGTCAAAAATCGACACCTTTATAGAAGTGAGTAGCTAGCTATAGTCACCCACCGTTAAAATTACTCTATTTATTATGTAAGGTAACAAATTTCTCATATTTATATTTGCGTTAATTGACCGTGAATTTTAATAATTTTCGTGTTATGCTAAATAATTGTGTCATTTTCGTGTTATGTGGGTTGACATGATTTTTATGCTAACCAGATTTTATGTAAACCCACGGGTTGACACAATTTTGAACATACACGATTATGCCCAACATAAACCTATTTATTTTGTGTGAGTGGTATATTATCATGTCATGTCGAAAGTTGTCACTCCTAAATTGTACTATCATTTAAAAAAGGAAAAGAAAAAAGAAAAACGAAAGAAAGACAAAAGGATGAGTGTTTGTAAGGAGAAAAGGAACGAAGAGAAAGTTGAAAATGGCACTTCACCGGCCTCCCCAAATCCAAAAAGCGCAATGCCTGCCAAAACATAAAAACTACCTCCCCAACCAATAAAATTTGCCATTACACACCAACAAGAACCCACCTTTCTCTCTCTCGAAACCCCATAACATAACCCAGAGATTATTTCTATAGAAGACTGAGAGAGTGAGAGAGTTAGCTGAGCTTGGCTTGGCTGACCCATTTTCCTGTTCTGCAATGGCTGTGGAAGACCGGTCTTTCTCCTTCTCTCCCACCATGTGCAATGACCCAGCTGCCCTTGAGGTACCTTCTCACCATTCCTGCATTCACAGATTGAGAGCAGCAGTACAATGTAGCTTTTTCTCTCTGTAAAGAAAAAACAAAAAAAAAAATCCAACCTTCATTGTGTGGAGATGGGCAGACAGGATGGAGCCAGGCAAATTTTATATATATTATAGTTTTTTTTTCTCAGAAAAAAGGAAAAAAATTTCATACCCTCTTAGTTATTTTTATGGGTTTTTCTTTTTTATATTATGGATTTGTTTTCTTTTTCTATTTATTTTTCTTTTTTGGGGAGGGTTCTTGAAATTTTAAAGGCGGAGGAGGAGCATACAGTTCGTCATCGATCATGGGTATTTGTCACTACATACTGAAATGTCAAGAAGAAGACAGTGTGTGAAGAATTTTGATGACTATGACTTTGCATCCCATGTATGTATTCAAGTGTTGTTGTGGCTTACATGGTTGTTGGTCATAATGATGCTGATGATTATAATGATGATGATGTATGTATATTTTTCCCCAAATTTTCCATATATATTGAGCTGATTTTATAAAATATGGCGGTATAGTTCTTTTATGTGTGTTTTTCTCATCTTGTGCTTTTAATTCCTTTTCCATATTAGTATCTTTTTTATTTTTTATTTTATTTGCTCAACAATCATTTGGAAACTTATTGAATATGTCTATTGCTTGTGGGAGTGAATAAGGGGTTTTCCATGATTGCAAACAGCTACCTGATTATGAAACTGTTCCATTTGCCTCTAATAGCATTTAACGATATTACTGTATTTGTCTTCATGTAGCATTTTAGTTGATTCCCTTTCTTCTCCACTGGTATATTTAGAAATACAAGGGTGGAAGCGAGAAAAGTAGAATCACTAAATGTGTTGCATAGATGTCTTTACGCATTTGGGTTGTCTTTTACCAGTGTGTTGTCTTATGGAATCTTTAAGTTACTGACTAGCTGTTCGAAATCTGTGTTCGTAAGTTCTCATTATGTGTTCATAGAGAGCATTAGCAATCAAGCAGGTCCAGGATGGATTGTAACTTCGGTTGTTGATCTTTTTAAACAATTTCTTGTCACTGCATCTCATGAGGCATGTAATTTGAGTGCTTCCTTGTATTCTCACATTGGGAATACAATTTTATCTTTGAGGTCTGGTCCAGAAAAATGTCTGAAATCACAATTCTTGAGAAATGAGTCTTTTCTCCTGATCATTTTCTTTCTTTGGTCCTTCTATCAATGTTTTCCATCCTAGAGAATTTTGTTATAAACTTATATATGTTGGTGGAAGTTCAAATAAAGGGTTGAAACTTCCTTGCTAATGGATAGAATGGGTCAAGTAAATCATTTTGAAATAACTAATCAGAATTGGTATATCATTCCTTGTTTGGTATTCTCTGCTTTGAGTCTTAATTATTAATTTCAGATTGTTAACTTTGTAAGCTTTTGTTTGTTGGTTACATATTGTCTTTTGTCTTCAGATTTTGCAAAAATTTTCTTTCCCTCTCATGTCTATTCATCAAACAAAGCAACTTCCATGCTTGTTCCAAAAGTTCGCAACCAACTCCACTCATGGTTTGACTGAACTTTTAGCAGTCACACTTCACCATCTCCTTTGTTTGACATGCAGTTTGCTGAAGGTCATCTGCATATTCTCAATTGCCGATACATTCAATTGTCTCTTCTATTTTACCTTCTTTTATAATGCAGGAACCATCATAACAATATTTCATTTTACCAACTGAAGTTGTCTTCTCAGGTTACAACCAGTTATCAAACTTGTAGCATGCTAGTTCCATAATAATTTGGTTTGAGCTCTGGTTATCAATAAAACGTTTAAGTAGTGAGTAAATTTGTGCTTAGCTTGATGTAATTTGCCTCTCAAAAGATCATTCATTTTAAGTTTACTTAGCATCTAACATGTATAGGTTCTGTCACAAACTTCATTCATAAGAGCATATTTTCATTAGAATTATTTTTATTACTCTTATATACAGAAGCATTTCCAACTTGTTACTTAGAAGGGTTGTGTACTGTACTCTAGTATTGGTACCAAAATCTATCACAGTGGTGGGAACTATCACTTTGTAATTTCATATGGCACTTTACAAGATTTTCCTTTTCTTTTTAATCCTTGCTAGACATTTTCAGCTGGTTTCATCTGTTTGATACATGATAAATCCATCATCTTAGTACTAGGGATCGATTTTCTTGATGCCGTAGTTGTTGAATATTTGGATAAGCATTGCATATTGCTTGTTTTAGCAAATAAGTGAGAGAAAAAAGAGTATAAATACAAATACATTATGTATGGCCGATATGTTTGTTGGATTGAATACCTTTTACTTGTTTATTTTAGTAAGTATTAAATTATTTATTCCCTTATTCCTGGATGATTGGATAACATTTACATACATAAGACATACATGTTTCTCTAGAGAAGGCAGCAAACAAGACAAGATGAGCTGACCTTGGCCTGCCTAGCTAGGAAGTTGACATCCTATAGAGATGGATACAAAATGCCTTTGTGAGTTGTGGTTATTAAGTCAAGTATATCAGTCTGCTAACAAAGCAAGTTACTAGCTATTCTCTGTTGTCCTTGACTTCAACCCAATTCATTTTTAGAGAAATTGACAGGCTTTGATCAGCAAGGTCTTTCTCAAATTGATGATGCATCACATTAACCACTCTTTGGACATTCTGGGCTTCAGAGTTTAGCTCTAGCTTGAGAACTTGATGGAGCATGTGTTTGTGTTTGTGTTCAGTCCATCAGACATGAGCACGACACAGGCCAAAGCACGAACACGAGCACGAAATGAATCCTAACTAGGCGCGACTCATTTAAAATTATTTTTTTCTTTAAAAAAAACTTCATAATTTATCGTTTTGATCTCACTCTCAACCTGTGTGGTTTGTTTAGTCCAAAATTTGGGCGGGTCTTTAGTGCAAATTGCATGGGTTGCCATTGGGCCTCAAAATTGGATGCGTTGTTCTTGTTACGAGTCGACCCAATGATAGAAATGGAGGAGCAACTGTCCCTCGGGCCCTCGACTTTGATGGCCTAACTGCTCACCACTTAATTAACGTTTTGCCAAACTAGTCACATTTTTTTAATTTTTTTATTAATTAACTGTTGGTATTTAATTCATAACCACTTTAAAGAATAGATTATGTATTATCTACTAAATGGTAATTCACTTATTATTGCGCAGTGTAACATCATTATTATTATTACAACAAATAGGTTCTCTTAATTCTAACTTTTTAATATAAAATCTCATAATTTACATTTTGTTATTATGATCAAGTAATACAATCATAAACTACGTAGATCAAAATATGAGTAGATGATAATTTTCAATATAACATCATATCATTTAAGTTTAAGATAAAACTAACGGATTAAAATTGATTATTATCTTACACAAACTCGTATAATATTAATAACACAGATAAAAAACAGGTTGAATTGTCCGAAATCGATATTGATAAGTTGCGGATTTATTTTATTATGAATTTATGACAAGGATCTATAATAAAAGAGTGGATCACAATTCACACCCCTAAATTATTACCCATTTCTATAATTAAAGGATTAACGGTCAGTTAGTTAGTGGCGGCCAGGCTGGCCCAATGATTTGAATTCCCATCTGAGCTGGCAAACCCTAATTTAACCGCAGTCAACTAATTCTAGTTAGATCTCTTCCCTTTAAAAGCAAAGCCAAGTCCCTCTGCAATTCACCACCCAAAATCATCAAGGCGTCTTGGTAAACGCCGCCATTGCCTTCTTCCTCTTCCTCCATTCTTAACCTTTTTTCTGTGCAACCAAGCTCCGAAAATGAGAGAGTGCATTTCAATCCACATTGGTCAAGCTGGAATCCAAGTCGGCAATGCCTGCTGGGAGCTCTACTGCCTTGAGCACGGCATCCAGCCCGACGGCCAGATGCCCAGCGACAAGACCATCGGCCGCGGCGACGATGCCTTCAACACCTTCTTTAGCGAGACCGGCGCCGGCAAGCACGTCCCCCGCGCCATCTTCGTTGACCTCGAGCCCACCGTCATCGACGAGGTCCGCACCGGCACCTACCGCCAGCTCTTCCACCCCGAGCAGCTCATCAGCGGCAAGGAGGACGCCGCTAACAACTTCGCCCGCGGCCACTACACCATCGGCAAAGAGATCGTCGATCTCTGCCTCGACCGCATTCGTAAGCTCGCTGACAACTGTACCGGTCTCCAGGGTTTCCTCGTCTTCAATGCTGTCGGTGGAGGAACCGGGTCAGGTCTCGGGTCTCTTCTCCTCGAGCGCCTTTCCGTTGATTACGGAAAGAAGTCTAAGCTTGGATTCACTGTGTATCCTTCGCCTCAGGTTTCGACATCTGTTGTAGAGCCCTATAACAGTGTTCTCTCCACGCACTCTCTGCTTGAGCACACCGACGTGTCGGTGCTTCTCGACAACGAGGCCATCTACGACATCTGCCGTCGCTCTCTGGACATTGAGCGCCCTACTTACACCAATCTCAATCGCCTCGTCTCTCAGGTATTTGATCACACACTTTCCAAGCATACCAACTACTGATTGGGACTCTGATTCATGGCTTTCATTGTGTTTGGATTGCAGGTTATTTCGTCGCTGACCGCGTCTTTGAGGTTCGATGGAGCACTGAATGTGGACGTGACTGAGTTCCAGACCAACCTGGTTCCTTACCCGAGGATCCATTTCATGCTCTCGTCCTACGCTCCGGTGATTTCCGCGGAGAAGGCGTACCACGAGCAGCTCTCGGTGGCTGAGATCACCAACAGCGCCTTCGAGCCTTCTTCCATGATGGCCAAATGTGATCCCCGCCATGGCAAGTACATGGCCTGCTGTTTGATGTACCGAGGGGACGTGGTGCCTAAGGACGTGAATGCGGCCGTGGCCACCATCAAGACCAAGCGCACCATTCAGTTTGTGGACTGGTGCCCTACCGGATTCAAGTGCGGGATCAACTACCAGCCCCCCACTGTTGTTCCGGGCGGCGACCTTGCTAAGGTGCAGAGGGCTGTTTGCATGATATCCAACTCCACCAGTGTTGCTGAGGTGTTTTCACGCATAGATCACAAGTTTGATTTGATGTATGCCAAGCGTGCCTTCGTGCATTGGTATGTGGGTGAGGGCATGGAGGAAGGAGAGTTCTCCGAGGCACGTGAGGATCTCGCTGCTCTGGAGAAGGATTATGAGGAGGTTGGTGCTGAGTCTGCTGAGGGAGATGATGGGGATGAAGGAGATGACTACTGATTCTGGAGGTTCCATGCTTTTGTGTTTTTGTTGTTATTTGCTTTGCCTTGTAATGAATGCTTGACTCATTGCGGTGTGTGGGTAGTGTATATGCTCTATGCATCATATCCATAGCACTCTTCTATGTTCTTATTCAATGTTATGTTCTCATGTTTGCTGCTACTTCTATTTTTCTCTTATCATGTTTATTGGGTTTTTCAAAGCCTGTAAATTCTACCGCTTTAGTTTCAATTCAAGATAAGAATTATAGTTTAAAACCAAACCATTATTCTCAAAGCAGCCATGGATATTATTAATCATCAAAACCAACACCAAAAATATGAAAGGATTAGAGTATTATGTGCCTTATCCTAATCTGAACTCTGAAGCATCCGGGGGTTAAACTAAGAACACAGTTGCAGCTGAAATCTTAGATACGTCCCAGTTTTTCAACTAGGTGGTTCTCTATTTCAAGTCTCTTCTTCATCATCAACCCATACGTGTTAAACTGCTTCATGTCTGGTGTCGCTACAAGTTTGCGTTTGAGAGTCGTCGAAGTCTTCAACTTGCTCTCATATACGTGTGAGAAGGGCACAAAACTACCTTTCTGGCTGCATAGCCAACCATGAGCAGCCCTCAATGCAGCTCCTAGAGAAGCTGAATCTGTAAAGGGAACAAAACAAAAGAAAAAAATAAGTTGCAGTGATTTCAAGCAGAGTATCCATTTGATTCATTAGATATAAAAACTTGTTTGAGGTGTGGTTTTAGCACTGATTTACAAAATGATTTGGCCTTATTTAGCATCCGAGATTCAGAAGCAAAGATATTTTGCTACTTAATTAGAAAATACGAAATAACACCGCAAGGTGAACAATGCTTACCAGGCCTTTCAACTGTGTACACCTCACATCCAAAAACAGAAGCTGCTATGCCCAGTATGTTGCGACTTGCAGACGCGCCTCCAGTGGCTATTATTCGCTTTGGAGGAGAAGGCATTCCAAATCTTTCTGCATGACCTCGCATTGACATGAACTGCCCATCTACTAATGACCGACACTGAAAATCAGTAAATTGGTCTTCTTAGGAAGAGTTCATGCAGAATATCATCCACCTATGTGTATAATTTACATTTTAAATACAGACCTCTTGAGTTGGTCCACCAAGTATCTCCACTTCCTGTTCAGTCACGCCCTCCAAAGTGTCACCGGTGAAAACCTCACCGGTGGAAGTTTTAAGTTGGTAGCGATGAAAACCAACTAGAAGCATAAACTGGAGTTTATTATTTGTTGCCTACTTTTATGATGAAATTATAGAATTAAATTGTTAAAAGCAGATAAATATCCCAGCATTATAGAAAACTAGCTATGCCATCTTCTTAAACAAAAAAAGAAAAAAGAAAAAGAAGACAAACATGCGAACACTCATGGAAGCAATACAGTAGAGTTAAAGCTCCCTGGTAGCACACAATCCATTTGGTCAGAAACAACCATTTCGTCAAACCAGGTTTTTTTCCAATTACAAGGCTGGAAACTGCTAGATGCCTTCATACAAGTAGTTTGATTGAAAACCAACACATAAAACAAGGCAAGTCGACAGCAGATACTAAATATGGACCAGACAATACTTGCCAGTTGCCACAGTCACTGAAAGAGATTACAGTTATAAATGGGGAAGATAATTAGTAAAATAATCCAACCTGGAAGTGGGGGAAGGATTTCATTCTCCTTGTAGTAGAAACCCAACTGTCCAGCTACAACGAAACCACAATGTAAAATGGAGAACAGATGGTAATAATTCCAGAAAGAAATTAGTTCAGACAAGACATATACTCACTAAGAGTTAATGTAGGCGAAATTAAATCATTGAATTGATCCCAACTGCCATCCGCATAGAGGTTGCGAAAATCTAAAATGAAGATTGAGGTCATACTAGGAAACCAGAAAATACATCTCAATTTGAACCCGTAGGAATATGGGTCAGCAGTCAGCACATGGTAGTACCTTCACGAATTAGAGACCCATTCTTGTAGCACAACATTACCATGTAGCCTTTTGTGTCAACAGGATTAGGAAAAACATTTCCTTCCAATCTAGGTTGAGGATCATCTGTAATCCCGATGACCTGAGCAATAGGCACAAGCAAATTATAACACAAGAAAGCAGTGAAGAGAAAGAGTGCTTGAATAGTATTTTACAAGGAAGAAACAATTGAGATTCTGGTCATGACTCCTGTATCATTGGATTGCACTAAGGGCCCATTAGGTACGATTTTTCTTTGTTCTTTCAATTATGGAGAGCGAGAGAGGAATATGAGAGATGAAAGAGAGAATCAAGGGAAAGAGCGTGAAGAATGCATAGAAATACCAGGTCTTCATTTCTCATTTCTAATTCAATCTATTCTCTCATTTCTCTCCCCTGTCCCTTCCTTAATTAAAAAAGGAGAACAAAAAACAGAAAAGCTTCAATCAAACCCTAAGAATTTTTATTTCAACTTACAGTATCACTTGTACCAAGACTGATTGCTAGATCCCCTGGGGTACTTAGGGTTAAACCTGCAGGTACAAGATGCTTTCAGCTGATGAGAAGATAAGAAACAACTAATGCATATGACAACCTCCAGCCAAAATGAAAACAACAGCAGCCAACAGAAGATCTCTTAAAGAGCTATAAAGATTTCACCAGTTCCTTGGATATTTGGAATATTAGCAACATAAATGAGCGATATAAGAAAATAAGGCACCTGCCAGGCTGTTGGGGTTGTCTCCTGACCACTGAATAACCAAGCAATTCTTGTTGAAGCCAAATCTGCAAAGAGATATTTAAAATCCCTTAAATGTTAACTAAAAATATTCAGACAGCAAGAATACATTTACAATAGGGCCAGAACATGGCTTTATGACCCACTGTTGGATATTGAAATTCCTGTATCACCCTGTATATCATAGATTTTCTTTTCTTTTCTTTTTGATAAGTAGACCTTGCATATCACAGGTTATGGTAGTTTTGAACCATCATGCACGTTCTAGCATTTCAAGTACTTTGTAAATCTGTTACCAAATAGAAAACACAAAAGCAAAAGAGAAAAATAAAAGAATACTAGAATGTAGAATAACATGAGAGTACAAATATGCTTATCGAAAAAAGAAGGAAAAACATAAGAGTACAGAAGTGGACTGTGCAAACAACTGTTAATTACGTTCTTGTTTCAAAATGTATTTCTTAACAAAAAGCCACTAACCTGTCCACATAATACGGAGCAATGTGACCAGCAACTGCATGGGCAGGGGCTAGCTTTCCAATTTTTTCCTCCAGACCAGGGGCAGTGGCCTTAAATAACATGAAGCACCAAGAAAATTAATCAAACGGAAAACAGTAAACTAATTATGAGACGCTGAGGCAACACTGTAAAAAGTAGCGAAGAAATTATGAATCACAAAAATGTGATTAATCAGGAAGAATGACTCTCAAAATATGACAAACCTCTAAAAGTGTTTTAGCCCAGGCCCTTTTCTTTATATCCATCAAGTTCATCCCAGCACCATCAGATTCATCAATGCAGGCATATTCCCCAATTAGAAGAGACGCCATAAAAGAACTAACAAGGGAGATCCTATCGGTGTTGTTATAAACTTCAGGTTGTATCTCGAATATCTTCTTAATCTGTGGGCCTGTGAATCTTTCATAAGCGCGCGAACCTGTAAGTTGGGCCAACTCTAATGCTCCACCAACAGCTTTTTCTAACTCTCTACACTGTGCTGTGGTGCTGCTGTCCATCCATATTGGTGATTCCTTCACAGAGAAGGCATCATTGAGCTGATCCACCAATGGCTTTGTGGCATCTAATGATGATAGTATGGAAGAGCTTCCCTTCTTCCAATAGACACTACCATGTTGCTGTCCACTACCGGAAACCGCAGCAATTTTCCCAAAATCCAAACTTGATTTGGAAAGTTTATTAAGAACGAGGTCTAGAGCTTCCACCCACATCAGGGTGGGTGAAACAATTCTACCATCAACCGAGGGGTCTCGGTAAACTCCATCTTTGGTTTTGTAATGGGGCAATTGGGTGTCAAATTGGACGAGCTCTGTAGTAACAATGTTGAGATGGGAGTCTAGCACAGTTGCCTTCAACGACCTTAGAGTATAAACCAAAATAAACTGATAAGATAAAAATCATGCTTTACCCAATTCAGATTACATATCAGAGCTTCCCTATCTAATCTACTTTCTCATGATTAATCATAAACTTAAAAAAACTGAATTGAAGATATATAAAAAAGATACGAAGAACAGATAATCCTAATTAACTTCACTGTGAATGAAATGCAGTAAAACAATGATTAGCCAACAACCCCATAACCAATAACCAATCAAAATTGTGAATTGGTGATACGGGTATATCTGATTTTCTGACGAGAATCAAAGGCAAACCAGTGTAAAAGAGTAGGGATTTGTAACTTACTGAGTAGAACAGTCGAATCCAAGAAAATAAGAATCCTGGGGGAGGGAGTAATCTGCCATTGGAACAAGCAAAACCCAACTCTTACTGATACTAGTCTGCTGCTTTCAGCAACACCACCAATCCAAAATGAACTTGTGGAAAATTATTCTGGGTCCTCTTGTTCTGCCTTGCTTATATATCAGAGCTTTTGAGGTTGGAACGGGAATTAGTTTTTTAATCAAATTAAAGATTGGATATTGGATAAGGATGTAAAAGAATTTTTGATGAATTTGGAAAGGAATCAAATGTATATATATTTGTATTTGACAAATGGATTAATTTGATTTGTGGAATGCACTGATAGTCGACGTAAAATCCCGAAAACGTCGATCACCAAAACAAAATCCAGAAAAGGTTCAAGTTTCGGAGACGTGATTCGGTTGACTCTTTGATTCAAATACGAGTATGAGTATCACTGTAACGTAAAATATAGTAGTCAGCATTAGGGAAGACTACGTGAGATCGATATTTGCCTAAGCGCATACTCATTCATCGACATTAATGTTTTTCCTTTTTTTGAGATCTTCAAATTATACTTTATTTCAGTCCTAAGGCTGACTTGGTATCAACCTATCAAAGACTCAAGAGTTGTTGAGCATCGAAAGGGAAATTAGTTATTGTATCAAATTAAAGATCGAATTTTGGATATTGATGAAAAAAAATCTATGTTAACATTACGTAGGTTGAAGTTTTGGAGACTTGATCGGCTTACTCTTTGATTTTGATTCAAATATGAGAAACACTTCTTTCTATTTTGGTGAGCTAAAAAGTGGGACAAATTAGGAAGAGGAGAGAATTTTGGGTGTAACCAAAACTCTTGTGTGTTGTTTGCTCTTTGGATCATTTGAACTTAAAAGTTCATCTATCTCTACCTTTCTCCATCCATCCACAATCCAAAATCAGTAGTGAGCCTCATTGATCATACCAAATAAAGCAAATAAATTGGCAGAATGATAATACTCTATATACCAAATCTTATTACTGCACAACTAAAACCTCTGCAAGGTCAATTACCCATCTATACTGTCTGATTTAAAATACACGATCCATCTCACAGGATGGATAAAAAGCATAATCAAATAATCTAACTAGCTTAGAAATGGGAAAAAAAAAACACAAAAATTACACCAGTATTTTGTCTTGTAACTTTCACTTGAGCAACCTGGCTCGTCAACCTTCGTGTAAGCACACTAAATTTCCTGGGCCAAAAGGCTTGTGGTATTTCAGGAACTTCACATTCAGCTAAACAATGGCATAACTTCTACCCGTAAATGAGTTCCAAGCTGATAATTTACAAGGGCCGATGTCTTCATGCATTCCTCATCCTCAATGTGCAAAAGGACGTGGCCATCATTCATTACCCCGCCTCCAAAAACCCTCACTTGGTCCTTGATTGAAAGGAGGGGGCTACCCAGATAAAACGGAGCAAGAGAAGAAGCTGGATTGCTGGCAACAGCCATTACCGAAATAGGTCTGGGAAAGACCACATTATGAATCTTGCAAACATATCAGACTCCAAAAACTCAATATGAGCAGCCCTTCCAATGAAAGTGTTCAAGTTCTTTCCATATGAAGAGGTATCAAAGTTGACATCGCAGCGCATGAACACTCGATTCTCAGCATGACTGGCCCGTATCTGGTCCAAGCAATTATTCAACATTTCCTGAAAAACTCTGCTCTTTTTTGAGTACTCCAATGAAGCAGCCTGGCACATATCTATTCTAGCTGAATGGTAGGGAACATAACCATCCTGCGAGGCATAATTAATTAATAACATTAAGGGTAACAGCGAAATACATTACTAATTGTTGAATTCTTTTCCTATTGGAATAAGTAACATAAATTTACTGATATATGAAGCAACCAGTAGTATCATTCATGAGAGAATATTTTTCTCTCTTAAAAAGTACTATATTTAGAAGAAAATGCTTGGCTCCTTGCATTCCGGATCACAAGCCAATTACAAATTGGCACATATCCGATTTTTTTATACTTTTCTTTTTCCTAATGACCAATTCCTCCTTGTAAGTCAATAAATGTCAAATTAAAATTAGATTGTAAAGGAAAAACATAATGAACTACAACGAAGGTTGAAAGGTCCACTTCACGAAGGTCCACAGGGTACTGCTCACATGAGCAACTGGTTTTTGAGCGCCCAAGAGGTTTCATTTATCTTAGTTGGATTGAATTCAATGAGTACAGGATGACAAAGTCAGATGGGTATTTAGATTAACGAGTCACAAAACATTGGATTCTTAAGTGCTCATAGGTGTTCAAACACAGTGGTTCATGTGAGCAATACAAACCAACCACATATCTGACATTAAACCTGATGTCAGACAGCAGAGAGATGCAACTATAACAAATTCTATTAGGTAAGTTGAACTTTTTCATTAAGCAAACTTATTTTCCAGAAGGCCCCAGGGAAGAGATGGAGATACCTGTGGTGAAGAAAGCAAGATTATATGCTTAAAATTATCTAGTGTCTTCTTCTGCAAATAAACAGATCACATTTGTCAAGATTTTTTCTTAAACCCTGTTACTATTTTTGAAAAGAAAAAAGTGTCATATTTACCTTCATTTTGAACTGCAAATAATTGAATTGAGTATGCAATATTATTATCAACACAACGCAAGCAAAAAGATCTTTATATCATTATTTGATTAGTTTTGCCAAGATCATGAACAGCTATAACGCAACCACCTGATGGTTGTTGATCTACAATCGGTTAAAAGAAATAAAAAATCCATTGAATTAGATTTGTTTCAGTACCTTACAGAGATGGTAAAAAAACGTATTTTGAAGGTCTGGATCATCGGTGAAAGTAAGCTGATGAATGCACTGTGTGTTCTTGAGCTTCTTCAAAAGCCACAGCCCAGAGTTAAATAAAGAGTTTGAACTGTACAGATACCCCAAGTGTGGCCCCGATATAGAAACATACATGTACAGGTATTTTATGAAGGGCTCCATAATGCTTTCTGCAAAAACAATGGCCAATAACTAACACCATCTACAAATAATGAGAAAACATGACATCCAAGACTTTTATACCTGTTAGTGCCGTTCTTATAATGACATTTCCAATAGAATGTCCCACAAAGCTAAGCTTAATATCAACTATGCTTCCAGATCTTGAAACTTTATCCATTTTCTTCTTAACGAAAGAAACTACTTCCTGGGCCAACCTTTGTCCCATTTCTCTGAAGTCACCAGATGTTTTGTCTTCATTTGCCTCTGACATTAGAAACTCTACCTTGGGATCTATCAAAAGCCATTGATTCCGAATAAGCCGTAAATCCAGATGATGCCCCTGCAGTGTGAGAATGCTAATAAGTATCTACTAATCTATCTTAAATTACAGTGCAGTATAAAGCAAAAGCACAAATGAATAAACTTACTATGTTGTTTTGCCAACTGAACTGGTAAAAAATTTTACACTTGCAGCATAAGAATAATCAACAAAGAAATTATTTTAATCCATGATTCACTAACGTTAAGTCCCTTTAGAGAGCAAAATATACAATTAGTCACTAACCTAAAGTCAAATTGAAACCCTGACACATTAAATTCAAAACCATTAATGTATTTATTTAAAAAAGTAAGGAAAAAAAAATTCCCCAGGACTGTTTACACAATGAAGACATTGGGCAAGGAAAGAACAAAAAAATTAAGGGAAGCTGTAAGAGAGCAAAACTTGCCTGAAACCCATGCACAAAGACAACAATCTTTAATACACGGCCTTTCTTTGGTGTGCTAAAGCAAGACTGCTTGTTTAAGAATTCCGAGCCAGGTCCACTGAGTAAGCCAGGAGGATTTATCACGTCCAAATGCCTCAAGTAAGAATTTTCACTAGTAGTACGCCTAGGTGCACTCAAGACACGCTCCACAATGACAATAGGAATGCTTGATGGATCTCCAAATATGTGCATGTCTTGAATTGATCGATTGTTAATCTGCAGTGAAGTAACTCCTATTTACGAATTTCAAACAGAAGAACGGACAATACGGCACTCCATCCGAAAGCAATAGCTCACCTTCATTTGTGCAATACTTCGTCGATGAAGCTCAGCACGAGTAGCAGCAGTCTGGGCAGGCTGTACAGAACACAAGTCAAATACATAAAACATGCAATGTAGCATTTATATTTTGCTCATAATTGAACAATGCACAGTGGAAATACATTACGTTGAACGGCCCCTTGCTTTCTGACATTTCATAAAACATGTTGGGCACTTATTGTTTTGTTCTTTTTTAAATTATGTGGAATATTTAAGAATACTTACATCATCAGTTAATCTCCACACACTTGCAACTCTTTTATGGCCACCACTGTGGGAAGACTCATCACCCCCATAACTTAAAAGATTTTGAGGCATCTCAACCTTAGAGTAAACCATCCATATTGACCATTCAGCTTTTCTATCCTTCGCCCATGTGTCACGCAAGTATTCCAGTATCTTTGTTTTGTTAAATCTGTAATGAATAAATATCACCATACAAAAAAAGCAAAGCTGACCTGGAAACTATATAAGAGGAGCTACTCTTCCTTTTATTTATTGTGGGCACAAATTGAAAATAATCATATCCATATTGGAGAAGATCCCAAGCATTTTTCACTCAAAAGCTTATAAGGAACTCAGAACCTCCTTGAAAATTATACCCTATTCCAAGCATATGGCACCTAAGGTGCAACTTACTTGATCTTGTGTATCCTGAATTGCATCTCATATGCACGAATTATTTCTTGATGACATTTAGAAAACAATATTGATGAAATTGCTGTTGTGGTTTGATGTTAAATAACTTCTGTCTCCAAGTTGTGATGATGACATAAAAAATAAATTGATGAAATTGCTATTATTTTTGTTGTTAAATAACTTTTGTCTCCAGGTTCTCTTGGAATCTGCTTTTACACACACACACACACACACACAATCTCTCTCTCTCTCTCTCTCTCTCTATATATATATATATCAAACAGAAAAGAAAACTGTAACAATATTAAATAAAAGCAAACCTGTGGAATTTCAAAAACGTGTTCCATAAATATAGCACTTGGTCACCTAAAAGATGATAAGAATCCAGCAGGGCAGCCCTTGATCCAAAGTCTAACGTCCCATTTGCTTTCTAATAAACAAATCAGACAAAGTTAAGTAAAAACACTAACCTTAAACCATAGAAATTTCAAAAAAAAGATAAGCACATTATGCTGCATGAATTAAGTAAGGACCTCAAGACCATTTTGTGGCTTGCCTTGTCCTGAAACTTTGTCACCAGCTGCAACCAAATTTTCTTGCAGCAAATAATCAAACTTTATGTTATCCATTTTAGATATAAGATCAGTCGAATCAACTTCTTGGCCAATAGCCTTGCTAAGTTGCTGGAGCTCTTCAATAAGTGTGTCACGAGCAGCTAGCAATGATTTAACAAGCATGATGTCATTCACATCTGCAGAATCCACCTGCCCTGATGCCTAGTCAATCACAAAAATTCAACTGTTAGTACATGATAGAATAGTTTCAAAGAGAGTAGCAAATAAACATAAATCATAGATTAATATTAACAAATAAATAAATTTACAAGTTCAACCATATTAATAACCAAGAACTTAAGAACCACAAGCTAATAAAAACACTCAAAACTCGTCATATCCATGTTAAATACAGATATCTGAGCAATATGCCCAGAGAAACGTTAGTTACGATCCAAAAGCATAGAAAATGTAAAAAAATTAAAAATTAAAATTATATTTTTAATTTCATATGCAGCGTGATACTACCCTTCTATGTTTTAGATATGCTTATCACCCTTTATTTTCAATGAATTTATCAATGTAAGTTTTAAACTTCCAAGTTTTTCCCTATTTTTAGGGACTCAAAAAAGATATTTTGGTTAAAGGGATCTGATACATCCCTAATGAAACCTGCAATGCATACACCAAAGCACACGCATAGGGCAGGCAATAATGCAGAACATGATGTGTGGATACATGTGGACAATCGCCTGATGTTTGGGTGTCCTGGTATTATGTGAAGGCCCTTGGAATGCACATGTGCAAGCACAGCATATTGATGGAAAACACATATTGTCATCATGAAGTACAGGAGAGGAAAAAAAAAAAAAAGAAGAAGAAGAAAAGATGACGAACACACAAAAATACACTGTTACACAAGATCAAACATTCAAAAGTGAATAATGTCAAGCTTTCCAACGGCCAGAAATAAGATCAAGTAGAATTTTTTGTATAACAACATACTTGATTTGACTGAGAAAACCTTTCTCCACCATCTTCAGCATTACAAGGATCACTGAAATAATTCAAATCATTGGATCAATATAACAAATGAATTGTCCACAAGGTTTAGTTCTCAATATAGCAAAAAAAAAAAAAACTAATATTTCCCAAATGAAATTAAAATGGAATGCAAACTACTTTAGGGACTAGAATATGTGACAAACCTGGGTACCTTCTTTCGGGGGGTGTAAGAGCCAGCTTTCAGTAGACAAATGTGTACACTAACATCAACAAGCACCGTATGGAATGCATCAAAATGAACAGGGCAATATGAATGCAAACCCAAAAGAGCTTTAGGAGGAATTCGGAATTCATGGACAGCGGCAGGGCTAGCATCCAGAGAAGCCTGCAAGTCAGACCTGCAATTTATACAACACAGTCACTGACTCCAATTTCAATTTGCAAATCTAAGCATGTATGAAAAGAAAAACAAGATTCATGTCAACTCACCTATTTCCCAATATGGGGGCATGCATAAGCTCAAACTTCAAAATAACAGAAGATGAGGATAGACCCTGAAAAGTACATACCCTTTAACATCAAGACTTTATATTAATATTTCTGCATTCTACTGGACCCAAAAAAACAAACCAACTTATAAATAATTACCAACAAAGATATCTTTCTAAAAATAAGCTAATTTATTTTGCAAAACAGAAAATTTCTTTCCCTTTTTTTCATGAAATAAATTCCTTATAGACAATTTGTTTCTTAGCACACCACAAATGCTTGCGCATGCTCACATACACACACACACAAAGAGAGAGAGAGAGAGAGCGAGAGAGAGATTGTTACCTCATATCCAGAAAGAGATAGATTGAAAGATATCATGATTGATAAAAAGACGTCCTGTCTTGCATATTTGACACGAAAAGGCTGAGTTGAGAAGCTGTTGTCTGTATCATCAATCCTCCATACTCCATATGCATCATCGGAACCCAGATCAGGAGCTGCAAGTCAAACAATTTAACTATTTCTAAGCTCTAACGTTTCTATAAGTTTGATCCATAAAGAAAAATATAACAAGATGTGCAGGCAAATAGAAGAAGAAAGCAACCATAATAAATCTAAGGACAGTACCTTCATATTGAACAACTCTTGCTGGAGTTCCCACAGAAGTATACTCACTGTCCTCCCATCTCATGGTGATCTTAATTTGGTACCATCTGAACAAATAAAGGAAATTAAAAAATAAGGGACAATGGCGAGCAAAACATAAAAATATATACACAAAGGAAAACAAACACAAACAAATTCATAATAAAAAACATAATCGACATGCAAATACCCTTGCTGGAAGAGGTCAAGATTGTGAAATCTGTGAATGTAAATAGCAATCTCTTGAGCAGCGTCCAACATAGTAACCGGCTTAACCTTAGCCGGCTGAGGCTTGGCATCCGGCAACCTTTTTGCAGAAGATTTACTGCTTAGACGAACAAACCAGCTAAGGTTCTGATACATGCGTAATCCACAATCCACAAAATTTGCATCCCTCCCTTCAATTAGGACCACTTACTACTATAACTTGCAGTCCTGATCCTCGTATATCCTTTCAGAAGTCTCCTCTCATTGAGAAATGACACAATTGTATTGCAGGCCACAAAATTTGTCAGTGAATGAGTGTGAGCGTGTAGGCAGGTCCACTTTATGATTCGCCCCCTACAATTGGCAATCTTGAAAGCAGCTATATGTGTACAGCTGGAAGACAACATACATACTTCAGTTTCAAAGATGGATACACCGAAAGCTGATAACAGTCAGACTTAAAAAATTAATAATGGGCATTGTGAAAACACTTGGAAAATGCATTATCAAGTTAAGGGTGCAAGTATTTCATCATTTTCAGTAGGATCATGCATTGCTTATATACTAATAAACCACTGTGTGCTTTTAGTTCAAATAAATTCAAACTTGTGCAAAGCAGCACACAGGCGCAAGTAAAAGTATACCAAATGGCAATGTGAATGCAGGTTGCCAATTGGGTTTATCACATTCAAATGAACACCAACAATGACCCTTATAGGTTGGCTTCTACCATAGCCCAAAATGCATAAAGACAAAAGGACCACAAATTTTGCAGCAATACACGCACAAAATCACAGAGACATTTCGACAAGCAAGTCGTGGGGAAAACTCGATAAAGAGAAAAAAAAAAAATCAAAGTGATGAAAATTGAAGGACAAAATGTAAGAGAAGCATAAGCATATACCACGTTGGGAAATGAGATCTGGTGTGGAAAGGCACGAGCTTTTGTTGAAGATATTATTAGCTGGCAGCTAGGGTTCGTAGTATTTGGGATTTAGCACTTTGGACTTTGGAGACAGAGGAGGGAAGGAAAACATCACGGACCTTTACAACGTACGATGCGCTAATTTTGTTTCTGTTCTTTTACCATCTTGTCCTTAGAAACAAGACTTAGGCCTGGACTTGTTGGCCACATATAGACCCTATGCGGAAATTATGGCTTTATCTTTCTACAACGAAAAGGGCAATCATTTTGGCGGTTTAGCACAAATAGTGAAGCCAAATGAAGTAATAAATTATAATTATGATAAATTTGAAGTTCGATGGAAAAGGGTAATCTGTCCTTTCTATAATTTCTCTCACGGTGTCATTAATATATAGAAAAATTGATTATGAATAAAACAGCCACGTACTATAATTTGATAATCAATAATGGACCTGCTATAAAGACATCATTCTCATATGAAGATTGATCATGGACATGATGTATTTAAAGACATAATTCCCATTTGATATCATATGTTTTTTTGAATTACGGGAAAGGAAAAGAAAGAGAGTTCAAACCGAATAAGTAATGATATCATATATGACTCATGTATGGTGGATATATATAATATATATATATATTTTTTTTTTATATAGAGAGGTCAAGCCAAGTTGATGATGCCGAATGCTGATGATATAAGATGTTATGGAGAACAGAGCATTTGCAAGCTTCATGGGGACACCTCTATTTTGAAATTAGATCCTCAAGACTTTTATTTTACGTACGAGCTTAGCATTCTTCAAACTAATTCCTTTAATTAACTTGTCCAAAAATTCTCTGGTTGCCATGCTTTGCAAAATGTTGATTGCGCATGTAGCACTTTTTTTTTTTTTTTTTGGGTTAAGTGGAGGCCTGAACAGACCCAAAACAAAAGACATCTAGCTAGAAACAAAACGACTTTTGGATAAGCCCAAGAAGTCATTGATCAGCAACTGCTAACAAACCCAATGAGGTTTGTCAAAAATAGAAAGTCCAAGACAAAGAGAATGAGCAAAACATGTAGCACTTTTTTTTAAGTCCGAAGAAGATATTCAAAAAAGCCCAAAGACAAGAAGGGCTCAGAAATTGAAACCCAACAAAGAAACAGACCTTCACGACAACGAGCCCAATTAAAGCCCAAGGTAAGCGGTACAAACAAAGTATGGAGCAAAATAGACATTGAAATTGATTACAATGGCAGACTTAAAGCCACAGGAGCTGATGCCTCATGCAACATCCCAACCTCACGGCTAACTTGACTTCTTCTTTTTTTCATTAAGGAATCAAATCTTAACCTATTAGATAATTATAACTTGTGTAAATCACAACCATTAGGAAAATATAGCCAAAATATCAACCAATTAACTTGAAAGCCAATCTACAAAACCAATGTGCTTTTTGAAGAAATCTAGGCATCCATCCCAAAACTAATTGGTAATGAGATGAGTAGTCCAAATCCTTATAAACCACTAGCAAGGCCCTCACATCTTTAATATGGGATATCTTTCAACACGCCCCCACACGTGTGGCATTATTTCAAGTCTAACACGTGGACAATTTATATTGGGTGACGTGGGAGCACGTGTGGCAGTTTAGGTTATATTGAGTGACGTGGGAGCACGTGTAGCCCTTTAGGCGCATCACGTGTATAACCTGCTCTGATATCATGAAGGAATCTAAGTATCCATCTCAAAACCAATTGGTAATGAGAAGAGTAGTCCAAATCTTTATAAACCACTAGTAAGGCCCTCACATCTTCAATGTGGGATATCTCTCAACATGCTTTTAGGTTATAAAAATACTAGATCAGTAGTGTTTTTAGTTAGGCCCTCACATCTTTAATATGGGATATCTTTCAATACGCCCCCACACGTGTGGCATTATTTCAAGCCTTTAGGCGCATCACGTGTATAACACGCTCTGATATCATGAAGGAATCTAAGTATCCATCTCAAAACCAATTGGTAACGAGAAGAGTAGCCCAAATCTTTATAAACCACTAGTAAGGCCCTCACATCTTCAATGTGGGATATCTCTCAACATGCTTTTGGGTTATAAAAATACTAGATCAGTAGTGTTTTTAGTGTGCTAGCTCTACAAAAACACTTCCAATCTGACCACATTCTTGTTCCAATTTGCTTTAAAGTAATTCAATCCGTTCTGATATATATATGGTTGGAATAGATATATCGTATATCACAAGCTAATTGCTTAATTTGCTAGCTCAACTAGTTATGTAATTGTATTATAAGTTGTAGGCAAATTATTGTTGCCTAAATACGCAAGCCACGCAAACAGTGATAGTTCTCGACTTGTCATTCCCTTTCGTTTTCATATAATCAATAACTCAATACATATATACATCTCAAACGATTGTGATCGAGCTTGGTCTTGTGTGGATTAGATTGGCATTTTCGGTGTGACATGCAATGTATAAAGTGAATGTGAATGCATTCATATTCCAAAAACAGACAGCAAGGTGCCACGTCCGTGGTCCCTCAGAAAAATAAAAAATAATATTTGAAGAGATATATACAAATAATACAAGGCAGAAATTAAGAAAGAATATAATGGAATTGTCTCAAGCTATAGCTATAACTTTATAAGTTGGGTCATGGACCATTGTAAATTGATTGTGATCGGTGGATTGGGGCTCGAGGTCTTGCATGCATGTGGCTCTGTGGCATGCACTGTTTTTCTTGAGAGGGACTTGAGACTTGGACAATTCTCTCTCTCTCTCTCTCTCTCTCTCTCTCTCTCTCTCTCTCTCTCCATTGAATTCGAGAATCAGTTAAGATGATACGTACGTCTTAGACTCATCACATTCATAAACCGTGTTGCATTCATTCTGTATTTGGTCTATTTATTCTCAAATTTGTGCATTACACTATCAACATGCCAACTTTGATCTAAATTTAGGTTAACGAACTGTTGTTATCTAATTAACAAAACACCTTTGTTTTGCTACTTTCTTAACAAACTGATTTATTGCCCATGCAAAAACTTATCCTAATTGAATTGGGTGTTATATTAATTAAGTTAATTTACACTTTGTATATTAATTACGTGAACCTAATTTTGGAATTCCATATGATCATGATCTCGATCATCTGATGCCCAAGGGACAGCTTCAGGTCAAAGTTGAACTTTGGTATGAGCTAATAAACAAGAGTAGAATGTTGAAGATGAGAATACACCTGGACCCAACAAAGAAGACGAGAAGGCATCGTTGTGAACTTGTGATGCCTTCCAAGGATTTTTCGACGGTCAAGTTGGCAGTTATTGTAATTAACTTAAAAGGATCTGTTTCCATAAAATTACTGATTCGTTTATATCCGAAGTGCTGATGTGGCACATTTGCACTGGCCAAAAGTAATCTTATATTTTGAACCTTACGTGGCAAAACCTGAGCTATCACCTATATCTGATGATGTCTTGCTTCTTCACAACACTTTTACACTTGATAACATTATATTAATTACATGGCCAGCTTGTTTTTTCTGTTTGTTGTTTTGTTTGGTTAATGCGTACGGCTTGTGTTTGATTCCAGGAGGAACTGATTCTTAAGTCGATCGATCATTGGTAATTGTTGATTTTCGATCGATCATTGGAAAGGCCGAAACCTCAATGTATCCAAAAACAGCTAAAATATATATATAGAGGAGTCAATACAGTGATAATTAATTGAGTCAAATTTCGTAGGCTGAAATACTCCAAAGGAAACAATAATAAGTACTGTCAAGGATTTGTTGGACCGACCATGAACATATAATTTACCTCTTTTGTTCTTTAATTATTATTTTTTTATCTGTCTCCCCCCACGCCAATCTCGATCTCTCTTCCATTCACACTGCAATTTGCACACTCTACTCTTGAAGTGAGCTTATGGCATGTGTCCTTATATTATACTCTTTTGCCTACCACTTTTACCAACTTTAATGACAAACCTTTTCGTTCTTTATTTTCTCATTCACTGTTTAGACAGAATTGTTTATTTTTTTAGTAAAATTTGTACTTAAATTTATTTTTTAGGCTAAATTCAAAAATATATGAATTGAAGTTGACCTAATTGACCGAGAACAAAAAATCTCCTCTACGCACCCCGTTTGAACTCTCTTCCTCCCTTATAATAAAAAAATATACCCTTACGTTATTTTTAAAATTTTGACTTATATTATCTTTTGCAATTAAATATATCCCACATAAGTTTATAAAAAATATGCCATATGTAGTAGCATCAAAATCTTTTAATTTTTTAAATTTTGACTCATATTATCTTTTAATTGTCTTTAAATAATTTTAAAAACCAAAAAATTACCATATGTAGTAGCATTAAAATCTTTCCAAATCACAATATTGGGTGAATACAATCCACAAGATCATCCGATTACAACTAGTACGTTTACAACATTGTAACGTCGATCTATTAGTAGCTTTACAAAACAAATGCTATCATTTTCCAACAAATGTATAAATATATATATATATACACACACGTTGTAAAATTTATTACTCTTTGGCAGTATTGGTCGCGTTGGGACAAGACTGTTGAGCTAACATAATACAATAATACATCTTTCTCTGAATGCAAAGTGTGTGTGCATGTCACCAAGTTAACACCAACAAGATCTCACGTACGCATGATGTTTTCAATACAGTTTGTCTTTCATTATTTATTTGATGGAGACGGTGCACTCTTGCATATATCTGCAACATAAATAGCGCTTACTTATCGATATATATATAGAGGCCGTTTCAAGTTCAGATGTTCCAATAACGAGGAGAGAGAGAGAGAGAGAGAGAGGGCAGACTGGTCAGGGTGGTGGGTAACGGGTGGGTGGAAGCGAGGAGGAGAAGGCGGTGGGGTGGTCAGACTGGTCAGGTATGGGGATAATATATTGTTTTTTTTTTTAAAGCAAACCAATATTTTAAAAATATATATATTTTTAAGTAAAGGGTAGAAATAGTCATTGATTTTCTCTCTATGAAGACTATGATATTGGTTTGCTTTAAAAGAAAAACCATACATACTTACCAAAAAACCGTAAATATATTTCAAACTTTAGTTTACATCCGAAAAAGTATGGTTATATACAAAATAATGAGGTTTTCGGGTTTAAGATTGAATTATCTAAAACTGATATTAAAACAATAATTATATATAGCTAGAAGCCTTAAACTGAAGACTTAAACGACATAACAAGTATATATAAAAACAAAATGTGTGACTAGAAACTTCCGTATGGCACTTGTTTACCAGAACAGGAGGAGAAGTTCCTTAAAATAGTACATATATATTCTATGTTCATGCACTGGCAATGGAACAAATGCACATTCTCTTTAACTTTTTCATTCCAAGTATTGATGAGATCGAACTGGGAATCTCGCTTTCTACACGGTTCCAATTATTTAATTAATTAACATGCATTTGACCAACCAACTAAGAAAAAGAAAAAGGAATCAATAGAAAAATTTCTACCTTTTCAAGCATTCACATAGATATATGTTACTTGATACTAATTTAGAAATATTCTCTTGGCCTAGTTTGATACTTAGGTTCCTAATTAGGATAAAATTATTCTTTATTAGATAATTAGTTTATATTAATGGATGATTTTGTACTTTGATATATGTATATACGGCGATTTGATAACATAATATATTGTTAGTAAATACTATTTATTATTGACATATCCAGTGTAATATCTTATTATTATATATAGTTACAAATTAAATTGGTATCAAATCAAGTATGATCAATGATGTAGCTGTAGATAATATCCAGACATAAGTTAGTGATTGAATTCGGTAAGCTTATAATTGATTTTGATATTTAGAGAAAGGAGGACCGATAGGCAGGCGCAGACCTTTACATATCTGATAATCATAACAATATTCAATGGAGGTCAATGAAATACAATACAAACACAGAAAAGAAAGAGAAACATGTGCCCAACATTCCGTGGGGTACGTATTCAAAGTATGATGTAGAATGGTGGACTCTCTGAGACCAACCCAAAAGTCCCTTAATCAGAGGGACCGACCCAGCAGAAAGAAAGAAGGGATTGTGAGTGTGAGTGTTGAGTGTGAGAGAGAGAGAAATGTGTCATTAACTTTCAAACTCCACAATCAGTGGGTGCCATTAAAACTCTCCAAATGGATGGACCAAATACAAAAGGTGGGGACCCCATGGGTTCCAAAAGACCAGCTAGAAGCCTAGAACCTCCCACACCATCAATGGTGCACAACCACAACCTGGCCTGTCAATAATTCCATCCCAACCAACCAGCCTAGCTGAGTCTTCAACTCTTACTAGTGTATCCTTTTTCTTCCTTTCTTTATATTTTTAAAACGATGACAACAAAGTCAGCCAATTTGTTCTGTGAATATGTTAGGTGAACTTTTCTCAGTGAAAAAGTTGTGGAAAAAAATTACAACTATAAAATTTTCACTTTTATTATTAAAAATCTAAGTTCACATGATAAATATATGGCTGTAAATTTTTTTCTTTATTTTTTTTGCACTTCTTTTTTGTAGAAGACAAGTTTCATATATGTTCATATCTTATATGTTAAAAAAATACGTTAATATATATTTTTGATTTTGCTAGAGTCTTTTGGAGATGCTCTTATATGTTAAAAAAATACGTTAATATATATTTCAGTGTCTTACCTATTAAATTATAGTAATTATATTTGTTAAGTGAAACATTCAAAATTCTGCAAATATACTTGGAAGTTGGAACACTTATCCAGAAGTTAATTTCAAAAAAAAATTTATTATAACATCATTTGTGAACTAAATGCCATAAATGTCAACAAAAACCATGGATAATAGCCACTCATATTAATTGCACAGAAAGAGGTGGCAGTTGAGAACTTTAGTCCCTATTATACAATAGCTATAATTTTTTATTAAAATCAAGGCACATTAGTCTCTATTACTCAATTGCCACTCCTTTCCGAGCAACTAATAGGGGGTGACTATTGTTCATATTTGTTGTAGTGTGTATTTAATGAGAGTAGATACTATTTTAAAGTATTATCAATTTATCAAGTTCATAAAATGGTTCATTTCCCCTGCCCCACCACTTTGACCACCCATGGTACACACACGACTTTCATTTTGACTTTGGTCCTCACCCTCCATTTACCCCCAATCAAACTTTTTTTATGTCCCCCCTCTCCTTTTCACTCATTCAAATATATACTCCTCTCAGTACCCCATTTCGCTCTATATCCCAACAAGTTCCAAACCAAACCCTTCAGGTGTTCCAAGTACCATTTCTCTCCTAGCTATAACTAGCTAAAACCAAACCCATCTGAGAAACTCAGAGAGAGACACAAAGAGAAATGGCTGACCAGTTTCAGAAGACTAGCATGTACATAGAGCACAACCCAGCAACCATTGAAAATGGTGATTTCCGCAAGAACTTGGATGATGATGGTCGACCCAAAAGAACTGGTATGAATATATTTTTCAGTCATCTTAATTAATTAAACAAGTCCTCACAGAACATGAACATGAACATGATATTATATATTATATACTTATGATTTTGGTTTTGGTTTCGGTTTTTTGATAATAATATTTGTACGTGTTGGTTGAATGATCGAATTGAAGGGACATGGTTGACTGCAAGTGCACATATCATAACGGCAGTGATTGGGTCGGGGGTGCTGTCTCTGGCATGGGCCATAGCCCAGTTGGGTTGGGTTGCAGGGCCTGCTGTTCTCATGGCCTTCTCCTTCATCACCTACTTCACCTCCACTCTCCTCGCCGACTGTTACAGGTCCCCGGACCCCGTCACCGGCAAAAGAAACTACACCTACATGGATGTTGTCAGAGCAAATCTAGGTAACTCAGATTTACTTAACAAATTTATCTCTCTCAAATGATGTGTTTATCGTTAATTTAGTAATAAATGCATTACTTAGTAAACAGAATTCAAATTAATATAACCTGTAAGTCTGTAACATTGTCTAACTATTAATTACAGCTAGACCTTTATCAAAGTGATAGTTCCTAGAAGATAACTTTTTGTTCATTTGTCCTTTTGAAAATTGGTGGGTTGGTGTGAAAACTGAAAAGTTACTCACAGATGATATTGAATGGTTACGTAATTCATTTTGAGTTTTTGGGTTTCTTCAGGAGGCAGAAAAGTGCAGCTATGTGGGTTGGCTCAGTATGGTAACCTCATAGGGGTTACCATCGGTTACACAATTACTGCCTCCATCAGCATGGTGTAAGTATATTCAACTTGACTAGCTATAGCTTCTTTTTGACCTATCATACTATCTAAGTCGCTATAAATCTCTCTCATCTTTGCCAAAAATATTGGGTTGCGCTTGCGTAATATATTGTTGGACTGACGATTTAAATTCTTGTTTTATTATTTTGCATCAGATATATATATATTAACGTAATATATTGAATATTCTAATTTTAATTTCTTTAAATTTCAAAGTTTTATAATATTTATATATATATATATATATATATATGTTTCAGGGCGGTGAAGAGGTCGAATTGTTTTCATAAGCATGGTCATCATGTGAAGTGTCACACATCAAACAACCCCTTCATGATCATCTTTGCTTGCATCCAGATCTTACTCAGCCAGATACCAAACTTTCATAAGCTCTCATGGCTCTCTATACTCGCAGCCGTCATGTCCTTTGCCTATTCTTCCATAGGCCTCGGCCTCTCTGTTGCAAAAGTTGTAGGTAATAATTTTTTGATATATTCTATATTATATAATTAATAATGCTATCTTATTTTATATATATATATGATATGTTATATTGTTAAATTATTAATTTAATTATACTATATATATTATATATCAAGTTATCTTACAACTTATTAGAATATTTTTCCATATCTACATAAACTGATGGATATCATAAGATTCTTTATGTTGTCAGACTACAGTAAATATGAACCCCTGAATGATCGATCTAAATAATTCACAAAATCTGTCAATATATATAATTAGAGATCGAATATTATCCTATTTATATATACCGACCGGACTTTGTCTGGTTTCAATAATTTGTGGCTAATAGAATATATTGTATGGAAAATGAAGAGGGACCAGCTGGAAGGACATCCTTAACTGGAGTCACAGTAGGAGTGGATGTGTCAGCCTCAGAGAAAGTTTGGAGGACATTCCAAGCCATCGGAGACATTGCATTTGCTTATGCTTATTCTACTGTGCTTGTGGAGATACAGGCAAGTACCCAATTACCTTTTAATTCTAACCTATATATAATAAGCCTTTAAATTATAAAATTTTATCATAATTAATCATGTATTATAATTTGAGAATTCGTTGTACTACGTCAGCCCACACAATAATTTTTCCCTTACAGAATCAATCATGTAGAGGTTATCTGTCGAGCTAGGTAGGGTGGTGTTCACATGCAGCATGATTTATTATTTTGTCTTGGCCAAAAAAATGTAGACATAATGTTTTGGCTCCATGCATACCTGAAAGTACTTGAAATGCGTGCCTGATTCAATATATCGGCATGGCATAGCTTCCTGGTTTTTCTAAGCAATGGTGTTTTCCAGGTGTCGCGTAACCCACAAATTATTGCACTTCAAAGATTAGTTCCTATAATATTATGATGATGGTGAGAATTTAATTAAGAAAAGCATATCTACCCTCGTCTACTAAACGCATTAATGAATTATCATATTATTTTAATAAATTTTACTCATATAAGTAAGTGGTAATATTCTTTTACTAGATGACATAAAAAAATAGTTATTGTACATCTACTCAATGGTCATGTCCGATGAGATAACATGTGTATCTTGGTCATATTTAGTTAAAAATGAACTTAATCAATATAATCACATTTTGTCAAGAATCAACTTAATCTATGATCATATTTGATAAGAGAATAGGTCTGTACTCTGTAAAAACGTATGAGTGTAAGAGGGAGCATGAATTGAAATTTCTAAGCATGGGGTGGCTAGCTTTCTGCATGGTTCCTTATATTGTGGGTCTGTCTTATTATTAAGTGATAGTGAGTGAGCAAGTTGTCAATTTGATGATTTGGTCCTGAAGTTACAGAAAAGATGTCTATATTATGTGGCCCATGTTCTTATACAGGTCATGATATGGGCCCAATAAAAGTTGATCGGTATTCTACTCTGAAATATAAAGACAATTAAAAAATAATAATGCTAGAATGATTAAATTTATTCATCAAATTTGCTCACTAAATAACATGGTCAGTACAAATATTTTCATTCTACATTTTTCATGCTCACTAATTACTTTAATCACAGTAATTATAGATTAAAATGTAAGGATAATGTGGTAATTTCACATTTTTCACTTCAACCAATTTACTCGCACCTAATGCATTCCACTTTCTTTCTAATCTTAACAGATTGTACACTGCACACACTTAGTAAGTGTAAGACCCATATGGTTTAGATTTTGAAAGAGAATATATATCCTTTAAAAATCCTAAGTGGTGCGGTGTCACACTAGGTTTTTTTAAAATACTTTACCGTACAGCACTATTGGAAAGATTCCCAGTGGACCATCAGGTCCATCAATCAAAGGTGGACCACAAAGGCCAAATTTGGGCCACTGAAGAAGTTTGGACTTTTTTAAAAAAGAAGTGAAATTCTTTCTACTTTTCATGTCCTCCATCCTTTTTCTTCTCATTATAGAACTCTTGATGGGTGATACTGTGATAGTCACCGCTATGATTTACGATTCGTCACATCCTCAAAGTTGTACCTTTATCTTCTTAAAGTTGGATATGGATTCTGTACCAGAAAAAAATAACAATCGAACAAATTTTCTTTTTGTATTGTAATTTGGGTTGGTCGTTGACAAAAATGGTAATTAAAATGTACTTGTTACATTAATTATGATAATTGAGACTAATAAAATATGACCAACAATTGCAGGACACACTAAAATCACCTCCAGCAGAGAACAAAGCGATGAAGAGAGCAACTAGTGTTGGGATCGCAACCACCACCGTGTTCTACGTCCTGTGTGGTTGCGTTGGTTACGCAGCATTCGGGAACAATGCTCCCGGAAATTTCCTCACTGGGTTCGGATTCTACGAACCCTTTTGGTTAGTTGACCTCGCCAACATTTGCATCGCCGTCCACCTGGTCGGCGCCTACCAGGTAAGCCGTTATCCTGTTAACCGCTATTATGCCTTCATTGTCAACTTTATAAACTAATACAAGCATTGCATGATGAACTTATGCAGGTATTTTGCCAGCCCATATTTGGGTTTGTTGAGAGCAGTTGCTCCAAACGCTGGCCTGAAAGCAAGTTCATAACAAGTGAGCATGCTATTAGCATACCCTTTTGTGGACCATATTATGTCAACCCCTTCAGATTGGTGTGGAGGACTGCATATGTTGTGATGACAGCAATCCTTGCCATGTTGTTTCCATTCTTCAATGACTTCTTGGGTTTGCTTGGAGCTGCCTCATTCTGGCCACTGACAGTCTTCTTCCCAATAGAGATGTACATTTCCAATACAAAGATGAAGAGGTTTTCTTTCACTTGGACTTGGATGAAGATTTTGAGCTTTGTCTGCTTGGTAATATCCCTTGTTTCAGCTGCTGCATCAATTCAAGGTCTCGCAACAGATGTCAAGAAATACAAGCCCTTTAAAACTGAGCAATAATAATCCCTGTTTACTATTCTACATGTTATATAGGGTTTGATCAGTAGTGTGTGATTAGTTCTTTCCAGTAAAACCTTATTCATAAAGGTCTGTATTTTAATTATAAATACCTCCTAAAGTTTGAAGCTATCAAACTGGGTCAAGGTTACAATTATGTATTTATCAAAAACAAAAAAGAAAAGGAACTATCTAACAGTCCTGGTTCCCTCACTTCTAGACTAGAACCACTACCATGTGCCTCCCACAGCTTTTAATTGTACAAGTAACAAAAACCCAAATCAACAAAACCCTGATTAAACTAAGATATCAGAGCTGAAAAACAACAATGAAAAAAGAGAACTTAAGCTGGTGTATGAGAGAAGTAATATTATGTGATGTTAAAAAATGTTGAGGGAACCTCTGTGTGTTTATGGTGAGAAACTCGCGTATGCAATATCCTTTTAAAATATATAGTCAAGTGACTAGAATGTGAGACATATATTGTTAAAAGAGACGTAAATAACACCCATGTAGGAATTTTTTGTGTAGGACAAAGAACGATAGAGGTGATACCCGCATGGTTTTGTCTTTGTTCACATGCTTACTTTAAGCCTTGTAGTATGGGTCATTTTACACTTTAGCCCCTAGTTCATTGCACCAAAATTCATAAATCACAACGGTACGTAATGGAGATTGTTATTGAGCTCTAAACACAAAACTTGCATTATAAGCTTGCATGCAAGCATCACATGAGAATTCCGTTAAAGTAATTGACGCAAAATTTAATTTATCCTTAAGTGCTAATGTTCCTACTACCAGTCAAGTGCTTAGATGAGTTTAGTTATTTACTCTGTGGCAATGGCCATTTACAATTTCGGATCTGGTTACAGTGTTTTGAAGTAAATGGCTCAACCAGAATTACATAATTTCAGGCTTGTATGCTGTCTCTGATACTTGATTTCTTTTCCTCCCCAGCTGTGGATGCAGCCTGAAACATAGAATTTATAACCTCCATTTTGCTAGGCTAAAAATCTGAAATTGATTAACGCCTTCCTGTTATAGTTTATTTTGCAATTGGATCTGTATGGAAGATATGGTGAATGGCCTTACTTATCATTTTCTTTTATTTTGTGCTAAAAAATTTTCATTAGATTCCTATTGCAAAGGGAAAGTTGAGCAAGTACTGGGAAATAAATGGTAAGGCATGCTTCTTTATACACACACATACACATAAGTAAGACAAAGTTGTGATGCTTTTTTCTTCTTTTTTGGGGGGTGGAGGAGAGAGAGAGAGAGAGGTCAGACTGAATTTATCTAAATATTGTAACATGGTGAGGTTATCAGACATTATATAAAATTTTAACACATGCGCAGGTACATGACAGATGAGAATGCAATACTAGAACTTCCCCGCAGTTTTTACTACAATCTCACAATCCAATATTGATATATGGAAGGCAATCACCAAAAAGGATCCCTCACATATATTGAGAATGAAAAGGCAATCTATTCATCTATCATGCATGGACTAATAAACTTACTAAGAGATATTTTCCTAGTTAATTTCATATGAATCTCACAGTACTCGCAGAACTGCAACACTAAAATTCTGGGGGATCTCAATCTTCAAAATCTTCAACTGAGGTAAAGACAAGTTCAAATAGCACATATTAAGAACCACATACAATGTTTTTTAATGAAACTTAGAGAGAGCACGAGAGAACTAATAAGAGTAACAAAAACATATTTCAACTATTGGGCCACAGAGAATTTGTATATACTCAGTTCTCTATAATGTGCTATTAAGCATATGTATATGCCCACTTATAATGGCCAAATGAAGCAACAAAAATCTTACCCCAAATCAAGAAGAGTCAGCCTCACTCATCACAAATGCTTGAATAAGACTCTGCGCAGCATGAGTTTGTTCAGGTGTTCCAGATATTATAATCACAGTTTCCATTGCTCCAGGCTTAGGCTCAGTAATGGTTACTTTAGCATCAGAAATCTGGAACATTGTTGGTCATGTTAGAAGTGCTAATGCTATGCATCAAAGCATGTTTTTACTAAAACAATATTGTAGAAACATCAAATATAATAAAAATATATGTATGTATCCATGCATACACTTCCAACAAAATTCTGAAATTGAAATATATCACGCAATCAAAACCAAGAAAAGAACCCAACTGTCAATTTTGGGCTTGGATGGTCTATTGTATAAATAGACTTCATTATGATATTTGAAATAAAGCCTATCCTCCCCCCTCCTCTCTCACCGCCGCCTGCCCCCCACCCCCCCCCCAACCACCTCTCTTTCTCTCTTGTGCCTCTTTTTATCTCAGTGTCACCTCACTTATTTCTCTATTGATTCTCTGCCACCCTATTGTACTCAATCCTGGCAACTAATGTCTTCCTGACAATTATAGATTAGATAGAAGTGGACTATGAACATAACATTCCTCCACTAACATGATGTAACTGCATTAAAAACAAAATGGTGACCTATTTTTAATGGAATTAGGAGTAATGGTGAAGGAAAATTATGAGCCAACCTCAATCAGGTAGGAATAAAGCTTAGCTGAGCAGAATTCTTAGTCATTAATTTCTTTCTAACAGAAAGAGTAAAGTGCGCTCATGTATTTCATTTTATTTCCAAGTATCCCATAACCCTAGATTTAATATATGTTATTTATTCTTTTATGCCAATCTTGGTCATATCAAGGAATGTACCTGACGAATTTGTTTCAAGCATTCACCATCTTCTCCGTTTATTATAGGAACAAGGGAACTAGGAACAACAACTTCAACAGTGGTGCTGGTAATTATAGCTGGCTGGCTTCCTCCAAATCGTGTACTTCTTCTTTGGGGAGCGCCAGCAAAATTCGGCAAGCCTATTGGACCACCACCCTCAATGTGTCCCTGTGACCAGTTTAGGATACAAAAGTAAATCAGTAACTCATATCAATTGTCCTTTCCTTTTCTCTCTTTGGAATTGTAACCACAAATTTCTCAAAAATTAAAATAGCAAGAAAAAGTGAACAAAATAATATAGTTTTTAAAGTAATGATCATATGATACAAAAATTTGAAGTGAAAAACAGAAAAATCCCAACAAAAGTTCAAATAGAATTATGTAAGGAAAAAAAACAACTTTTAAAGCAAAACTAGTAGCAAAAGTGCCATAGAAACTAAATACCTGAGGATCCCAAGGTCTTCTTTCGGACAAATGCAGGGGGCCACCTAACCTATGACTATTGTGCATAAAAGGAGCACGATCATCATGGGGATAAAAACCACCATGTGGAGGCAGGCCACCAACAGCATCAAACTTGTGAAATGATGGGCCTAAATTAGAATGCATTCCCGGAGGCGAGAAATCTCTCCTAAAAAATGATTGAAATGGGGGTTGATCCAAAAATGCAGGATTTGCATAATTTATAGAAGGAAATCCATCGCCAAAGAAATGAAGCCGCAACCTAGTGGTGATCTGCAGAAGAGCATCTTTAACAGCTTCAAATTCTCCATTTATCTGTCATGAAAGGAACAGGATAGCAACAAGCACAGTGAGTAGTAAAAAGGCTAAGATTGTTAAATATGACAAAACTAGGGGCAATGAAATGCAAGCAGAGGTAACATGCCAACTGGCATATTAATAGCAACATGCAAAAGTCCACATATACTTTGCCATAACTAAACCCAGAAAAGGAAAGCAGTAACTTCAAATAATGATACCATACATGCACTATGGAAAACACACCTGAACAACTTCATCATCAACTGAAGCGCATTTTAGATTTTGATCCTTCTTTAATATATGGATATTCGCTCGAGAGAACTTTCTCATTTCAGCTATGATGCCACCACCCTTGCCAATGAGACAACCAATTTGATTGGAGGAAACAAGAAGCCTCGCTATCATGGATTGTTCCTTGCTATTTGGTGCAGCCCTGGCTATCCTACTCTGCACACGCAGAACGGCATCTTGCACAGCTGATATCCTATCATCTGGGTGCTGCAAAAGTTCACTTTTATTAACAGTATATCTTCTGTTTGTGTGAATGCATGTGTATGACAGTGTCTTTATGTCTATGCGTACAAACACTTCATATATCCAAAGAAAAAAAAAGGTAAAAACCATACCGCAGGACCAGATACAACAATAACGCGGTCCTCTGATTCAGGCACGGCATCCATAACTTTGATTTCACAGCCTGTCTCTTTCTTAAGTGTCTTTATTATGGTTCCACCCTTTCCAATTACACCTCCTACTCTCTCTTCATGGCACAATATGCGGAAAGCTAGGACTTCCTGTGAAGGTTTCATCCTACCAGGGATGCCACTTCCATGAAATTTGGGGATTAGTGGATGAGCAGCAGAATGAGGATCGGCAACATCATCAGGCTGATCACTGTAAGGTTCTCCTTGGGAACGGTTGGGCGGCGGATATACTTCTGGTCTAGTAAGAGGTTGACCAATTGAGTGAGATGATGGCCCTGAGGAGTTGGCAAGGGACGAGTCACTATCGCGAGGTATATTCTCTAAAAGCTGCTGAGAAACAGATTCAAGAGCTTTCCTAACTGCATCAACTTCCCCTGTAATCTGCAGCAGAATTAATGAATCATGGGATATAGAACTGTGATGTGCACTCATTGCCAAGACGCAAGACAGCACTTATGATTATTTTTTTTATAGTTGTCACATTGCCAGAAAAATAATGACACCTCAATGCTTAAATATCCCATCAGAAACGTTTCATTACTTAAGAATTTTGACAAACGCTACTGATTATACTAAAACTCCAATGGCAGAAAACTCATTAAATAAGAACTAATAACTCGCTTGTTCATATCATGACTGAAAATAAGTTATTTTCATGGTTATAGATGGTAGTATACAACTATAAACAGCATATAGTGTCGTTCACAGTTACCTGAACTAGTTCATCAGAAGCTGTTGCACATACTGGAAGCTTATCTCTCGGAAGGATCCGAATTTGCGCCCCGCTTTCAGATGACATTTGTTTGATCACACTACCCCCCTTTCCCAAAATGCATCCCACTTGGGTTGAAAGAACCAGCAACCTAAAAACAATTGTCAAAGACTTTTTACTACTTTGTTCATCCCCTCCACCATCAGTCTCTGTTTCCCCTTCAACCATTCTCTCAAAAACAAGTAGTAGAGCCTTCTGCAAAGACGGAGTTATTTTTTCGAATTTCGAAGCTTCAATGGGTACAGACTCCTTAGTTTCATCATTTTCTCTTGGCTCCTTAGTATCATCATCATGCTTTTCATCCACATTTGCGTCTTCAACTTCATTCTCATTCTCATTCTCTCTATCAGAACCACCAATGATAACAACTCTTTCATCGCATCCCGGGACGGTTTCTTCAACTCTGACATTTACAACAGTTTCTTGGAAAATATTTGATGTGAGAGAAGAGCCACCTTCACCAGTGAAACTACCGATTTTGGAGTCGGGGCAAAGTACCCGGAAAACAGCGTCGCCGGAAGAAAGTTTAGGAGGTTGATTTTCAGACGACTTTTGCAGCTTCCCTTTCCCATTTGGCTCTGTGAGCTCCTCATCATCGTGTGGCCTCTTCGAAGGCGTCAATGGAGCCGACATGGTTTCGAAAAATTTTGGCAGACCCTGTTGCACTGACTGCGATTTGCCCTAAAATTATATTTTCTTTCTTTCTCTGAGATTCTCTCAACTGGGTTTTGGCTTCGATGAGGAGAATTAGAGGGTTTTTGGCAATGAAGAAGAGTGATTTGTGTTTCTGAAAGGAAGGAAAGGGTTTCAGTGAGTTGTATGATTGTATCTTTTATTTTCTTTTAGATGGGGGTTTGTTTGTCATAATTAAAAAAAAGAGAAAAAAAAGTCGATATGTTTTTTTTTTCAAATAAGAAATGTAAAGGACTAAACTCTAATTTTTCCTATTTTATATATATTTTTATTATACAACCTTTCAAATAACGTCATTTCAATAGTCAAATAAATTATTATTTATAACCCATACATTACCATGTAACATAAGCTTCTTATAATATGAGCTATATAACTTTATAATATGAGTAGATTTTCTCTTTAAATAAAAATGTAGTTATTGCTAGGCCTTAGTGTAAACATGCCTTTTTCTAGGGGTGGGCACTTCATTCCGCTATACCGTTCTATACCGATTCCATACCGTTCCGTGTCAAGTTTCATACCGAAAAATGATACCGATCCCTATACCATACCGAAACCATACCGTACCGATCTCAAATGGTATGGAAACGGTTTCACTCTTTCAATACCGACCAATACCATACCATACCGAACATTAATTAAATTTAAATTTAAGTATTTTAATTAACATTTATATAAAAAAACTAATTAAAAATATAGTATAACTTAGTATATACTACAATTTAATTTAATAATTCATATCATATCCTAATATTATGATATGATATAATATTAGGATATGGTATATAGTTATATACTATATCACATACCCTATACCTTAAGGCTTAAGGCTTAAGAAATTAAGATATAGTACAATAAGGATATGTAATAATATGTATATATGATACAAATTAAAATATATAAATTATATACTAAAAAAATATAAATTATAAAACATATTTAATAAAAATAAAACACTTCAAACCCCAAAGTTCAAACTTCAAACCCCAAAGTTCAAACTTCAAAATACCCTAAATCTTAAACTCTAAAGTCCAAACCCCAAACCCCAAACCAAACCCCAAACTAAACCCCAAAAATACTCTAAAGTTCTAAACTTTGAACTCCACATTCTCAAACCCCAAACCAAACCCCAAACTAAACCCCAAAAATACTCAAGTTCTAAACTTTGAACTCCACATTTTCAAACCCCAAACCAAACCCCAAACTAAACCCCAAAAATAAGCGATAAGGCTTAAGATCTCTTTTTAAAGAATCTAGACATTCTATTTGTTAGGTACTTATATTTTAGGCTTTTGGATAAAAAATACAGGTGGTTAAATGTTGTTTTTATTGAAAAAATATGTTGTTGAATGTTTGGGCAAAAAAAAAAGAAAAAAAGTTTAAAAGTTTGACATAATGTCATACCATACCGTTTCATACCGAAACCATAAAACATTAGTATGGTATGGTATCATTTTTGAAAATATCCATACCATACCATACCAGTTAAAAATTTATGGTATGGAATAGGTATGGGGTTCATGTCATACCATGTCATACCATGCCCACCCCACCTTTTTCTTTTGACTATACAAGCTTAAGGTGAATTTATTCACCATTCCAACCGGCCTCTGCTCAAGTCAATCATTATTTATTTGTATTAATTATAAAGATCTCTCTCTCTCTCTCTCTCCATCATTCTCTCCTTTCCCTCTCTCTTTATATATTTTCTTATGGCCTCCACAAGCCTAGGACCAGCCTTAAATTTGGCCTCTAATTCTTGCTATGGCAAATGAGAACTATGATTGGTTTGAAATTGCTGTTGGTGATAGATGATAGGCTAGCTGATCAAGTTTCTTCGTCCATTTCTTGGTTCTTTTACCACCCAGTCTACGACACTTAAGCAAGCGCTTGCTTTCAATCCATTGGGAGATTGAATTGGTTATAGAAATATGAATTTAATTAATCACATCATGTTTAGTAGAAAGAAGAATATAAAAGCTTTTCTCCTTTATGCTTTAAAATAACGCACAAAAGTTTTAGGGCCTCTATAATGTCTTTGATTTTAATTTTGGTTTTGAGGTCGTGGTGGTGGTGGCCTGACTTTTGCATATATGGGTTAGGTTTGTTGAATCTCGTGGGGCGAGAGGGAGAGAGATTGAGAGTGAAAACCAGCCAAATGAAGATATAGAAGTAGATGCGTGTATTTTTCTGAAGGGTAGTATAGACATTTTACTTGCTAAAAATGAGTAAAAAGAAAGTCTCATCAAAAGAGGCTATAAACGTAATATTTGGAGAATAAAGGGTTAAAATTCAAAGAGGCACATTATGAAGGGTTATTACCTAATATTCCTCTTTTGTCGTTATTGTTCAAACAACAATGCTACACTTACCACATTTTCATACCATAAGTTTATATCATTTTATGTGGTAATCTACATGGCATTCATACATTAGACACTAAAAAAAAAACCTAAAGAAAATACCATGTCTAGTATAATAATGACAAATAAGATGGTATAAAAAATATGATATAAAAACATGGTAAAAATAGTATTATTGATTGTTCAAATTGTAAATAGGGATAGAATATGTCAAAAACCGAACTAAGTGGGATATGAAACCAAACTTGAAGGGCTAAATGGCCAAAATCATTGTAAATACAAATTGAAACGCATTTTTCTATAAAAGAAAAGAAATCCCAAACGCATTTATTCTGTCGCTATCCCGATTTTCTTTGGGCCGAAGTAAACAGCAAGCCCATATGCCAAAACGCCGAGGATACCCTTTGACCCAATGTTTGATCCTAACAACAAAAATTAAAAATCTCCAACGACCGAAACGAGTGGGCACCGTCTTATAGGGGCATTAAAGTAATTTCAAACTACCCGGAACTCCACCTATAAAATCAGTTCGCAAACGTACAAGTACTTTTGTTCTACGAGTTTCTCCGACTTCGGTTCTGTTGTGAGCTAGCGTTGCTGTGTAGAATCATGGCTTCCAACACCAACACCGCGAGCAGCAACCACCATGGAGCCAAGAAATTCGTAGAATCGGTCACAGTTAGGGTTCCGCAGCTGCCTTCTTCATCCTCGTCACCACTGAGCCCTAGCAAGACCTGCAGGTTCGTCTCCGGTTGTTGCTCCGCTCGGAGTCCGATCGACTACGCCGCCAATTTCAATCGCAGCGGCGCCCCAGCGCGGGTCATGTTCTACCAGAACGACTCCTGGACCGACTTCCCGGGCCGGGTCGTTGAATTGGTGAGGTCGGGTTTCTTGGAGCGCAAGGCGGTGGTCCACGTGGAATTCGAGGGGTCAACGTATATGTTTGACTTCGTGCGAATGCTGCAGATTGATTCCGAGACTGGGAGTCAGAGGTCGATTTCTTGGATTGACAACAAAGGGAAGTGCTTTTTCCCTAGGGAGTTTGTCAGCGAGGAGTTTAGAGGGGGCGACGGGTCGGAGAATCCGAAGATCCAAATCGAGCTCCGGGTCGACGTATCCGGTCGGAATTCGGGGAAGAGAAAATGCGAGGTGTTGGAGGTTGAAGAGGAAGAGAACGAAGTAACCTCGTCAAAACGGCAGCTTGTGAAGGAAGACAAGAGCTCGAGCACTTGTTTATGGCCGAACGGGAAGCTGTTGAAAAAGGGGGAGAGAGCTTACGATGTTGTGAGCAATTTGTTTCTCGGAGGGATGAGCAAGGTTGATCCTGATGGGGCTACTGTGACTGCAATTCGTCAGTGTGTTCGCAATGGACCGATGGATAGGGCCCGCTTCGAGGTCTTTCGGAATCAGATTGATATGACCAAGGCAGCTCGGGGCTCAGCCAATGCGGTTTACGCTTGGTACGGCGCTTCGGCTCGAGACATACAAGGCATTTTGACACATGGGTTTGGCGTGCGGGACAAGGTTTCGGGGTCTGAGGCTTGTGGTGTTGGTGTTCACCTCTCACCATTATCTTTACCCCATGTAAGGTAATTACTTGTTTCATATGGTTGTTTTGTTTTGGGGTTTTTCAGGGTTTTGCGGTTTTTCAATTTCTTATGTTTAAATGGTTGAATTCAATGAATTGTGTAGTGCTGGCCTATCAGAGGCCGATGATAATGGCGAAAAACATCTTCTTTTGTGCCGGGTTATACTAGGAAATGTTGAGAAAGTGAAGGCAGGGTCTCAGCAACGCTATCCTTCTAGCCCTGAATTCGATACGGGTGCGGATGATGGTAAGGATCCTAAGCGTTATGTGGTATGGTCCACCATTATGAATCGACACATTCTTCCTGAGTGTGTTGTGAGCTACAAATGGTCTAATCCTGTGCCAGGTATGTGTGATTTCTTTTCTGTCTGTGTTGGTTTGTTTTGATTGTGTAAATTTTATTTCATTTATGGAAACTTGGTTTGTGTTGCGGATCTCTCAGTTCAATTGAGAGGCCCTACTCGTCGACTATACCCTGTTACAGAATTAGTTTCGAAGATTAGGAATTCTCTTCCCACTCCGAAAGCTCAGCAATTGTCCACTCTGTTAAATGCGTTAAGGGTAGGTTAACTTCTTTTCACTTGTTGGAAATTTTGGTTCATATCGTCTTTCCATATATATGGAAAAGAAACCCGAATGTAAGAATAAGTTTTGGCACTTTATGTCTTGATGCAGGCTGGAAAGGTAACAAAAAATGATTTCTTCAAACAGTTTCGATCGGTTACTGGGGAGCAGTTGCTGCTATCTGCAATTCAGGAGATGCATGGCCCGGAGCAAGGTTCTTAGATTTTGTTTTTCTAGAAGACATATAGAAGTGCGTTTGTCATGGTCTATACAATTGATAGAAGGATGCGTAGTCTCTTCTTGCAAGTTATACTAGGATTAGAGCAAAAATGCCCAACCATACAAGAGCAAACTATTTTTAGTTTTTTATTGTTCACCATATCATTTGTGAAGCAAATATGCTTCGTACTTCAGGTTTAGTTTTTTTATAAAAAAACAGTGTTCTTTGTTTGTTAGTAATGATGTTTTGGGTATGTAATTCGAGTGTTCCTACACAGGATGGAGCCACCGTAGGTCCAGGGGGTCCATGTGCCCCTGCTGACCCAAGGTGCTCTCTCACAATTGTTTAGTTGACTATTGATTTTATGTTTGGAAATCAAGACAGAATGCTAGTTTGGATGTAAGGTGTCCTTTTTTGACAGTGTTTTGCAATCTAAATTGCTCAATTTCTTAATTCATTTTGTTATTGTCTGTTCATAAATACGTAGAATACAAGTGATACTTTTCATGATTGACAGTTTCCTTGTAAGTTTCACATTAATAATAACATATTTTTAAATAATTTGCATATAAGAGCGAATTCAGTAATTAATTATGACTTGAGTTGCGTATTATTTAGCATTAATGGGAAGGTTACATTACCTTAGTAACCAGATAAATGCAATCTTGTACAAATTTCACCTTCCTTATAAGTTTGAAAAGTGTGAGGTAGATATGAATAATTTGAAGAGGATTACAGAAAGAGGTTCCATAGTTTTACATATTATTCATCTCTCTCTCTCTCTCTTAAAATCTTAACAGTTCATTGTTAGGAATCCCAAAGGAGTAGATTATAAAAGAGTCAAACAATGGTCTTACATGTTGACATCAATTGTTCATGGTCACACGTTGACATATTGTGTTGGAGACTTGGAGTTGATAGAAATGTGAGACTTTGATGAAGAGGTTGAGAAGCTTATTGCAATATGATACAAGCTTGAAAAATTATTCGAACAATTGATAAAGTGGATCACAAGGTAACTACAATATATAAAATATTTTTATAATGTCAAACTGCTGATAAGGGTGGGCTTACGCCCTGGTATTAGATAATGAAAAATTTGTTGACGTTAAGATAAATTGTTTGTCGTATGCATCTGGATCCTTTATGATGGCTTATATGGAAGATTGCTTTGAAGCAGAAAGAGACTTATGAAAGCCCAAGGTCTGTTCAGTACTTCATTTGCTTGGCATGGGATGGCTGGAGTTTTATGAGCATGCAAGTCAAGGACATGTAAGATCTCTCATTGTGAAGTTCATGAACTTGTGTACACGGGATCTTCTGCAGACTTCCCCTAGAGAAGGTACAATACTATAATATGAATTTAAATTGATATTAACTACCTTCCAGGCAGTGCTAATCAGAGGCAGATGTTTATATAGCTATTATTTATGCTTAGTTACATTGTTTTATTAGCTAAAGATGAACTCCAGAGAATCCCATGGTTAAGCCACTTAGCCATGAATAAGAACTGTCAAATTCTTATTATGAGCTATAGATCAAGCACTCCTTTCTAGTTTTCTCCTCATATGCAAGATCTCTCATCAGCATGCATTCATAGTATATTGGCTACCAACATGGTAACCTGTGCTTATATATTATACTAACTTGAAAAAATGGAGGAAGAAATATTTAGTTCTCATTTGCTAACATTTCTGCTTTTTGTTTTTTTTGTTTTTAGAGATACAGGAGAGAACGAGAAGTCATCTCTCTCACATGAGTTGTCTACCGTTGAAATATATGTTTTCTATTGCTCACCTTATCCTTCATCTGGAGAAAGTTTTAATCTGAGGAATTTTTTCTGATGGGCTTTAGAATCTTAGATTATGATGGCTTACTGGGGTTGCATTGCTATGCTATTGTAGGCTGATGGGGTATAAAGGTCGGAGGCTTGTGGTGGCTCAGAGCTCTCTATAGGAACCCAGGACCAGCTGGAGCAGGGTGCTTGGTTTGCAGTACTATGGATAGGTCTGTTGAATTTACTCACCTTGAGGTTCTCTGTAGCCGAATTGGAAGATATTGGACAAAGCATGGTTCTGGCATAAGGACATAGACAAGGCATATAAGGACATAGACAAGGTAGATGGTAAGATTGATTCTCAATTGTGTGTGCTCCGTCCGATCAGTTGTCCAACGGTAAAACTATACTTTTGTTGAGCTCTGCCATCAACCCATTTTTTCGATGAATGCAATAACAATTGCTCCTGTGGGTTTTAAGTCTTGGGCATGAATGACAACAATTTGCTTATAATAATATCTCAAGTTTATTGCTTTCAGCATGTGGATTCCTAGAATAGAATTGGCACGAGTACTAACACAGTGGCTAGTGCACGCTAATGGGCCTTCGTTTCTAACTTATATTGGCCTCGCTTCATTTCAGTTTAGGACACTTACAAATATTTGATAATTGATACTAGTTCCCCACTTTCCAAATTACTGACAAAACTATTATTTAAAAAAATAAAAGTAAACCTGAATTCCTTAAACTTTTAAATAAAATAAAATATGTGTTGGCAATCCAGATTTTTCATTGTGATACCCAAAAATTTTTCGGAGTGGTAATTTAACTTTGTTAATAGTACACCTAATATATTTTTCTAAACTATTCTCACTAAAATCAACAACTAAACTCAACATAACATTCGTCAATTCTATTTTAAACACACATTTATTGAACCAAAGAAAAAAAAAAAANAAAACAAAAAAAAAAAAAAAAAAAAAAACAAACACACCCATTACAAAGAGTCAAAGACACCATCATCACACCACCTCCCAAGTTTCATAATGTTTGAGGAAGTCATCTTTGTCTGCACCTTAAAGTAGATAAAATTCTTCGTAGCTGGAGAAGCAGAGACGAAACCATATCATCAAGAAAACCAACAAGAAGCGAAAAAGAAAAATCAAAACTAAAATAAATAGACAAAAAACCATAAAATGAAGATGAAATTATCTACCTCCACGTATGCCTAATCTCTTCCACTGTTTTATCAATCTCGTGTTTCCGACGCTAGACCTATATATATAGCAACAAGAGACCTAATAAACTTGAATAAGGCCATCTCAAGCAGAAAAAGCCAAAGCTATAACATTCATTGACATGGCGCACGCACGCAATATGCAGCAAAAAAAGGTGATCGGTTGTGGCTTGCCGAACAACACTAGAATGTTTGCCGCGTCATTGCTGAACAGTACCAAAGTAGTCAGCACATCACGTTTTCAATTTTTTATAATACAAATTTTTCGGTTAAAAATACTAAAGAATAATAAATATATCTCGTTTGAAGATTCTCAAATCACGATTTCAACATACATTCATCAATAGTATACTTGTTTGCTTTGATATAATTTTAATACTCAATTTACATTAAGATAAAATTAAAATTTTATTAGTATATTAATAAAAAAGGAAGAACAACCTTTTTTTTTTTTTTTGGGACCGCTGAGAGATTCGGCTTTAAACAATAGGTAGATAGGTATGAACCCCAAAGTAGCAAACCATAGATCTGCCATCTGGACGAAATTGGGGTTGGTTTGTGTGATATGCATGTACAAGACTCTCCCATGAATTGACAATTCATAATTCACCATAGTGGAATCCCAACACAGCTGACAGCTTTCTTTTGCTGATCCTCCAAATACTAATACTGCATCATAAATCATGAATCACATAACTAAAAAAACGAAAAAGGATTTTTTACGTAAATACCATCTAAATTATAGGGAGTATGCTTCTGTACCACCTAAATTTTTTTTTAATATTTACCCCATGAAATTATCAATATATGCTAATATGATATCTACAATCAATTTTTCTATTAAATCATTAATTTTTTTTTCAAATTTTCAAATTTGCCTTCAAGTGTAATTAAGAAAAACAAAAACTTTTTAAGAGCAAATTTGAAAATTGAGAAAAAAGTTAATGTTTTAACTGAAAAATTGAATATAGATGTCACATTGATAAATATTGATAATTTTATGTGGTAAATGGTAAAAAAAATTTAAGTAATATGGAAGTACACCCCTTTCAATACTTGTGATATTCACGTGAAAAAAGCCAACAAATACAAAAATTTTTTAAGGATAAATTTGAAAATTGAGAAAAAAGTTAATGTTTTAACTGAAAAATTGACTATAGGTGTCAAATTGGCACATATTGATAATTTCATATGGTAAATGGTAAAAAAAAAATTTAAGTAATATAGAAATACACCCCTTACGGTCCATGTGATATTCACGTAAAAAAACCAACAAAAAAAAGCAAAACACTGTATATCCAAGTACTTTATTTTATTGATAAATGATCATCATCTATTGGACTATAAATTATAATGGGTTTTCTATTTTTAATTTGGTAAAAAAAACAAAAGAGTATCTGACTGGAGAGCAGTGATGTGCACTAGAATCAAATGATGGCCCCCCATGAGTATTATTGCATGTTTTCATAATTCATTACCCTTTCCACCCCCCTGAGTAGTTGGAAAAATGTCTCAACCTTCTTTCTTTGAACCCCACTTTTTGGGCTCCCCCTACTTTTGTTGACACACCAATGCTCCTAAATGCATGGTCGTGGCTTTACATCAGATAGTGCCTCAGAACAAAAGGCAAAAAAAGAAACAAAAATCAGAGCCATTAGACTGCTACTAGTTCATGGAATCATGATTGCTTACCCACTTTTCTTATTTTTTCCATAAAAGAAAAAATATGGGCGTCGTCAGCATTGTTCCAAAAGATCATTTAAATTTGCCTACAATACTAATGAAAGGTCAAAGTTACAATGACAAGTTCATCTTAATCTCAAATTACCATTCAAACTTTCAATGCTTCTCTAATGTATATGGCTATGGCCTGATGAACTTGACTTCACAATAACAATTAGTCAATGACATATGAATTGAAACAGTTAATTATGCTAATATAATGTAAATGTACAGTTATGCACATGACTTTCTATTATATTTTACTTGTGAATATTAATGTGCTATTTTTTTGTCCAAATACCTTGACAATTTATTAGAATACTCAAAACTTGTATGGGTATTACTATACAAAGTTTTAAATATATGGTGCCAATCTCAGGATAAGAACAAAAGTTCTCAAATCATTGTTCGGTAGTAATAAGCACATATATTAATACCTAATACAAAAAATTAATACATAAAAGTCTAATATAAAAAATCAAATGCCTTTTATTTGTCACTAAGTGACATTAACATCAAAATCAGTTTTTTTAAAAAAGAAAACAGCATTAGCATGTGGCGCATGGATGCATGTATATCCACATCCAAGCATTAAAATCAATAGGACATACATAAATGGTGCTACCACTACCTTTAGACTTTTATGCAAAAAACAGTCCTGTCAAATTTGCTTGAAGTTTCCATAAACATACAATAAAAAGTGAAGAGAGAGAGAGAGAGAATTAATGATTTATGTGAACAACATTCCATTTAAGTTGAGACTGAGTACGCGACAATATTTATATTCCAAAACATATGTATATTGTATAGTGACAGAAGATTTCTCTGTCAATATATAGTTTTCAATCTCAATGATAAAATACAATTAACAAAATAGGTCTACAATTATATTTTGGTAATTATTCAGTTTTTTTTCTTTGTTGATAAGTCCATCGACTAGTTGTCAAGGAACTCAGCTTATTTTAATATATTTGGGTCTGGCATATCCTTTTTTTTTTGGCCAAAAAAAAGAAACTCATTTAGAATTTTACAATCTTTTGAGCATATATGGTCAATTATTAAAATTTGGTGTGATTGAGATTTTAAGGTTTTCTTAGCCCTATACATGTTATTTCCTTATACTCGTTCAACCTGTTTTTCTTTTCCCTTTTTAAATCACAAGATCATTCCAACAAAAAATTGACTACTCCACAGAATTAAAACCATTTGGACAATCTTAATTAATTAATTACATTATAAATCATCCCTCTAATAAGAGTAGAACTATCTCTATTAGGAATAATCTACAAAATAATTAATTAAGATGGAACCCAATAGTATTATTCTAGGAGAAAAAAACGCTAATTATGCTCAAGGGTTGACCAACCAAGACCTCATCCTTTTCTACCACGAGGTCCACGAGCTCTTCCTTCATTCTGTACATGTAATGAAAAATATCTAAGATGGTGACATCTAAGAGTTTGTATACCTTTCGTACGAGAAGGTTGAATTTTGGGTGGATTTTAATTAAATAGTTAATTAGAGTGATGTTGTTTATGAATAGTTTCGAGATCTTGAGTGTTTTTGGCTACCTACATGTGGTACAAGTAAAGATAAGGGTTTTGCTAATTATCTATTTGCTAGGTAATCAAATTAATATGGATAAGTATATATTTTTGGGTGGCTTTGCTGCATTGTGACCATATAGAAACTGTGTGATAATTATTAAGAGCTAGCTACATTGTGAATTTGTGACCATGCATATATTTAGAATCTTTTTCGTTGCTTATGATGTAAGGTTTAGCTCTTAAGTTTTGAATGATTAAATTATATATTCTTAATAACGATTTTGCTCTCTAAATTAATTAACTCTATATTCTAAAGTTTTTTTTTTTTAGTTGGAAAGTGGGGAACTATTATCAATTATCAAATATTTCTGTATATGCAGTGGAAAAATAAGTAAAACAATAGCATACTATAAAAGAGTTTGACTTAGCTTGAGGGGCTTTCAATAAGTTTTTCTTATTAAATTTAGTAATAATAAAATCAAATAATCTACAAAACTGATTAAAAAACTCGCCATATAATAAAATCTGAATATTAATTACGTAAGGACAATCAATGTGGCAAATTTATACATGTCCGAATCACAAACATCTTTATGTGTCCCCCAACAAAGCAATCACCGTTCATTTTCTTCCCCTTTTTTCTTTGGTTGAAATACTTTCTTTGACTTTCAAAAAATGCTTTGTTAATGTAAGATGACAGAATATTGATTCTCTACAAGTTGGGCGCGATATGGAGCACTATATTATAAATTTATGACGAACGGCTTGAAAAGTTGATAAAGACCAAAAATATAAATCCATGTATTATAATTTATATCTTACAAAACTCTCAAATATTTCGAAGACAAAAGCTGGTAGAGGAAAGTTTGTAGTCCAAACTTGAGAACCATTAATGACTAAAGATTGTGCTCTGCTGCTTATGAGTTTGGTGTTGGAGATGAGTATGGCCTTTGAGAATCTGGTAACATATATAAATTATTAAATACGTACAAGCTGAAATATATATATAGTTTAATTATAAGGGTTGAGAGAGATGCATGGTTTGGTCGGCCACCTGAGGAACACAAATGAAGTGATAAATCTATTAAAAGCAAACGAAGGCCTGCCCTAGCTATTACCTACAGGCTACAACCCAAGATAAGGTTCAAACTTTAATTCCTATGACCTAATTAAGAAGCTCGATCACAAAACTTTACTTTAATTGATTATTGTCTTTATTGATTATAAAATAATCATATGTGTGATTCAGACTTGCATGCACACAGCATTAACACACACAATGTACCCTTCATGGCTTCATCTGAATATAATATATATGAAGAATTTAATTAATAATTTCAATGTGCAATGCTTATCCAGTAGGCAGTAGGCTAGTAGCCTTATTGGCCTATATATATATATATATAATATAGGTCATTTTTTATTTCCAAGTACATTGACCTCACTATATATATGTCATGTCATGACTATGACCAATATGTTCTTCTGAAAAATGAAAGCTCTTTTCTTCATAATTCCGTAAACCAAAAATATATTTATGTTCTGTTCTGTGTATTTAGTCATTCTTTATGTGTCATGTAAATGGGAGTATATTGAACCTTGAAGCTTTATTCTCTAATTAAGCTAGAACCATATATAGATTGGCTAAGCTGAGCCAGCCAAGTTTAAGAAACAAAAAAATAAAAATAAATGCCAAAAAAAGGTTAAATTACATCTTTTGTTTTAAAATTAAATTATAAAAATATACGGAAGTGGAATATGGTTCAAACTGTATATACAAAAATGATTGTAGCACAATATTTCACGAGAGCACCATGTGACTTTTTGTCAATTAAATTGACAAATACCTACCATAATTTAGGTCTAATTCTAATCCTCAATAAACTAGCAGAATATAGTTACAGAATTAAATTTCAAAATGTGATGTAAATGGTAATCATATATTTTTGGTAAACTTTTTCTTCACTTTTTAGTTTTTATCATTTTCCGCTTCATATTTAGTTTTTCTCGTAGGATACCATAATACCACACGTTGGAAATTTTCTCATGGCATAAGATTCCACGCTGTACACACATACAACTCCCAAATTTTTAGACAAAAATGAATTCTCACTATTATAGTAAGTTTTTTATTTCGATACATTTTTTATTATGACAATAAATATATAATATATTGATGACTGTAAGAGTGATTGTATTAAAGATTGAATGCACGATGAAATCGACTTTAATTAATAAATTTTTTAGAACTTTTTTGTTTTTGTTTATGACACCAAAAAAGGAATTAGATACTATATCATGTTGTCTAATACGCCTACCAAATGCCTCCAAATTTGTACACCAAACCTTCCTATTTTATCATTATTAAAATAAAAAAATACTACAATTTTGGTTTATGTTTTTTGATCCAAAATTACATTTGATCCTCACGGTTTAGATTTTACCAATTTAATCATTATATTTTTTTTCTTTTTAATCTTAGCACATTATTAGATGGGTTTGTTTAACATTAAAGAGTGTAGGGTGAACTTATTTATTATTTTCTGAAAAATAAAATATATTGTCTATTTTTTCTTGTAAATAAAATACATTTTCTTTTTCTGCAAGAATATAAAGGTGTCATCTTTATAAGACAGTGTGACCACAACACAACGCGTGGGGAGTGGGACGGGGGCATTCAAATTCTCAATAACTATCCACCCCCATAAGCAAATCCAAAATCCCCATTTCACAATTTCTATTTGTATACCTCTCCTCCCATTTGTTCTGTTCTATATATAGACTCTCACAAACACAACCATACCGCAATACCGTCATCACTTTTACATCTCTCTCTCTCTCTCTCTCTCTCTCTCTCTCTCTCTCAATTTCTATTTGTATACCTCTCCTCCCATTTGTTATGTTCTATATATATACTCTCACAAACACAACCAAACCGCAATACCGTCATCACTTTTACATCTCTCTCTCTCTCTCTCTCTCTCTCTCGCTCTCTGCTTATCTTTCTCGCTGTCTGTGTTAGCAAACGCTAATAAATCTACCAGATCTTCAATACCCAGAAGCAGAAATGAGGGAGGAAATGGTGTATGGAATCGAAGAAGGTCAGGAGGAAGAGGAGGAGCAACAGTGTCGTAGTGGGGTTGGGGTTCCTAATATTCATAAGAGATTGGTGGTGGTGGGTTATGCTCTTACGTCTAAGAAGACTAAGAGCTTCTTGCAGCCTAAGCTTGAAGGTTTAGCTAGGTAATTTGGCTAATACATATATATTCATGGGCCTTAATCAAAATTCTTAATTTAAAAAGGGTCTGTTTTCGTTTTCTGCTGTGCCCATGAGGATTGATTCGTGAAGTGAATTTGTTACACTGTGGCTTGGTTTTTGGGTTTGGAATATTCCAGTGCCACTGTCATTTTCGTTTGGCTGGCGAGAAAATGAAAGAAACTTGTGGAATCTTCTAACCATCAAATACTGCGGCTCCAAATGAAGTCACAAGATTTTGCTTTTGGAGTTAAAAACGTACCCAAGTTGTGTGCTTTTAAGTTCTTTTCACTACCCGTTGAAATTAAATTACTTTTGTATTCTGAGTTTATTTATGATGAAAAATTTTAAATATGTTTTGAAGAAATTTCTAATCTGCGTTTGGTGAATTCCTAGTAAGTTTGCAGAATTCATGGCTATGTTTGGTCTAAGTTGCATATGTACCAAGTTTAATGGATGAATATTAAATCTTTTTTATTTAGCACTATTCCAATAGTTTGGAATCTTTTAATTTAATTTTCTTTTCCCCTTATGATGAATGGGTTTGTTTAGTCTTTAAAGTTACCATGTTGGAGTTGTATCTCTGCCTTTTCAAGTAATGGTCTGTGACTTTGTTTTTTGGTCGAATGCTATGTGATTTTGCCATGCGGTTTTTACTCATTGTTTACTTACCAAGTGTCCTTGTTACCTGATACTTACCAAGTGTAATATATTGTTTGGTTAATGCAGAATCAAGGGGATATTATTTGTTGCTATTGATCATAACAGGCCTCTTTCGGATCAAGGTCCTTTTGACATTGTGTTGCATAAGGTTAGGGAATTTCCTTTAATCAGTTCCCTCATATCTATTTATATACATATATGATATATCTATGTATCTGTAGAAATTTTCTCTAATGCGGTGAAATTGCATGCGGGTATGGCTACTGATCGATCGGCCAACCCATACTTATGAAATTTCTAGATTTTTTTTAATCCAATTTTCTGACAGGATTAATTATTCACTCATTGAACAGGCAATGAGTGACGCACACACACATATAATTCCAAACCATATGAAGAGGGTTACAAGAAATGTTTTGTGACCTGTTTTCTCCATTCCAACATGGCAACATGCACACACCCACTATTTATTTAGTCATGTTGTTACTTGCATGTGTATAAAAAGTGTTCTGATAATGTGCTCAAGATTATCTGACGCTTATTTTTATCTTTTCTCCACTGCAGCTGTCAAGTAAAGAGTGGCGCCAGATTCTTGAGGTTGGTTTGCGTAAATTTCATCTTTTATAGTCTTAAAAAGTTAATTTTCTGGACTGATTTGTTCTGAGACCACACTTGCTGCTTAAATACATTATGCTAAGCTTCTGTATGATAATATAAATACTCCGCACGGGATCAAATAATCACCGACAGTGGCTGATTGGCAACCAGAATGTTAATGCTTAGAACTTATTCCTGTCTGACGAAATGTGCAGAGTGCTTCTCTTTCCTTCGTCATGAATCATGACTCAATAGTTGAGGGAGGCCTCAAGCTTCCAGCAAGTGGGGATGTTTCTACTTCCATGGCCATCTAGCTGAGTTTTTCAGGTTTCTAAGCATTTTTTGTAAAACATTCTTGATTCTCTTGAATGGGTTCATGTTTCCAGGGTACTTACCCCGATTGTCAGCTGAAGGGGAGATAGCTAACTTGATCCGAGAGAATTTAGATTTGGTATACCTGCTTTTAAGTGTCTATGGCACTATACTTTCTAGTTTCTAGGATATGGTCTTGAAAACACCCTTCCTCATCATCCTCTTTCAGTTGCTCATTGTGATGTCTGGTCGAACATTGGGACCTTTAGATTGCTGACCATCCATTATACTGTGGTAGGATTATAGCTGCCAACTTTCCTATTGGCTGGGTTACATTTTTTATTATCTAATTTGTGGTTGCTTGTGGTTATGGGAGAGTATTAAGTGGTAGATTAACAATGTCGTGTCTTTGAATGTTTGAAGTACCTGAACATGACATATACAAATTATTTCTTATATTCTTCTGTAATAGTGACTTTTTGCCTCAGTCTTGTTAGGTCATTTAGTGAGAAAATGTGTAAGCTTCATAAATATCATAAATGTATTTGGGTTCTTTGCCTTCCTCTTAATTGATGTTCTTTCAGAATTAAAGGCCACTTGCATTTTGAAATTTGACAATGTTTTGAAACCACACATGCAATTTGTTCCATGTTCAAATGTACAATGTAATTTTTCTGTGCAGAAATATGAAATGCTCTTGGAATTATATGAAGAAGCAAAAGTGATAAACATCACCTTGTACACTTTTCTTCCGAAAGAAAAAAAGAGAGGGATTTTTTTTCCTTTTTTGGGTGCAGATCATCTCAAAATTTTTTCTTTTCCTCATGTTTTAATTGTCAATTTCCAGCGTTCTTTCTTTTTTCTTTGAGGTGTACTGTTACTGAAATGTGGTTTATTGATTGCTTTTGAACATGTGATCATTATTGTTTAGTGAATATTTATTCTGTAGTCTATGAAGAATTTCCCTTCTGAACCCCTTTTCTCCCATTTATAGGACTATAGGCAAACACATCCAGAAGTCACTGTTCTTGATCCTCCTGATGCCATACAACATTTACACAATCGTCAGTCCATGCTCCAGGCTGTTGCTGATATGAACTTGTCTGATTCCTATGGTAACTTCTGTGGTTTTTGTCCTAAATGTTGGATTACCTAAGAATAGTATTTTTCTTGAAGTTAGCTCACATGTTTTAGTCTGAGTGCCAGGTTAAATTTCAAGTATGGTAACTGAATTTTTGTACTCAGTGGTGCTGATTTGAAGGTAATTCTGTTGATGTATTTATGCAGGCAAAGTTGGTGTTCCCAGACAATTGGTTATCAAGAGAGATGCGTCATCCATCCCTGATGCTGTTAAAAATACTGGGCTGAAACTACCCCTTGGTATATATGTAAATTTAATAATTAGTTTTAGGAAATTACCAGGGCCATATGCTTAGCTCTTGGTATGCATATTTCTCTGTAATTGCTTTAGGAATTTATCAGGACTGGATGTGTAATTTTTCTGGTTAATCTTCTTTATGGAGATGTATTGACATTTTATGTTTCAGTTGCAAAGCCATTAGTCAATGATGGAAGTGCAAAGTCGCATGAACTATCACTTGCGTATGATCGATACTCCCTCCAAAAGCTTGAACCTCCCCTTGTTCTTCAGGAGTTTGTAAACCACGGTATGCAACTAAGATCCATGTAGTTTCTTATCATTTTTGTCCTTTATAGTAGCCCGGGGCATATCATAATTCTGAAGTTTCACTTCTCTCCGGTTATAGGAGGCGTTATGTTTAAGGTCTATATTGTTGGCGAAGCTATAAAAGTGGTCAGGCGTTTCTCTTTACCTGATGTCAGTAAACGAGAGCTCTCCAAAACTGCTGGTGTATATCGTTTTCCAAGGGTTTCTTGTGCTGCAGCTTCAGCAGATGATGCAGATCTGGACCCTGGCATCGCTGGTGAGTTTTCCTGTCTAGTAATTTGGTTTCTTCCATTGCATCTTGATAAGTTTTGAATTCTTACTGGCTTTTCAAGCATAACGTTTGTGCTTCATTGCAAGGTTTGGTTTGCATTTTTGGACTTCATGAAAACTTTGCCACTAGTGGAAAAACAGTTAAATTCAACTATTTTTTCTTTTTCTTTTTTTAGGCATCAGTAACTATAGTAGTGGTTTTTGAAATTTATACCTAGGCTGTGGAGTTTGAATATCCTAAGCAGGGGTGTTTGCATGCAGAACTTCCACCACGACCGTTGCTTGAGAGACTGGCTAAGGAACTTCGCCGTCGACTGGTAGCCCTTAAGTTTCACTGTATGGTTTTAATGCACATGTTGATGCATGGATTCATTATAAATTTGTCCTGTCTTTATAGGGTCTACGGTTGTTCAACTTGGATATTATCCGAGAGCATGGGACCAGAGATCAGTTTTATGTCATTGACATTAACTACTTCCCTGGCAAGTGAATAATCTCTCTCTCTCTCTCTCTCTCCCCCGAACTATTCTTATCCATGTACAATTAACAGAGTTCGGTATGTTGATTCTATCTATTGCACTTATCATTTGGTTTTGTTCGTAAAGTGGCCTTGAAATTGTTGCAGGGTACGGGAAAATGCCGGAATATGAGCACATATTTACAGACTTCCTCTTGAGCCTTGTGCAGCAGGGCAAGTACAAAATAAGATCTGGCTGAAAGACTTCTTTTACTGTATTGGAAAACAAGGTAGCAGTCTGAACACAGATTTTACAGAGCACCTCAATAAGATCCAGCAGGGCAATGTTCCTTGCTTTGGTCCCATGTACAAAGTGACGTGTGGATCCCCTGCTGATGCCTGATGGCTGAAGGATGAACGCTGAAGGAGGACGTTCGTCCGTACAGAAGAATGCATCATGTACAGAGTTCTCAAAATTTTAAGTTGGCTCTGTTTGTTGATTCTTTTTGTTTCTACCTGTTACTTTACAATGTTGGTAGGTGATGTTTAGGACGTGCATATCCTTGTGATGTATCAATTTAGATGTTTATTTCTGAATCTACATTTCATTTTTTTAAACCAATAAAGATGGAAAAATGCAAAATCTAATTTTTCCTTCTTTCAATTCTGACTGATGCCTATTTCCCGATAGGTTGATAAATTTTCTTGATAGGTATGCCCTCGAGAAATTTTTGACATGGTTTGGAATGGTTTGAAACACCATTTTCTTTCTATGTTGAAGGAAAAGTAACTTTTCGGAAGATTAGAAATCTGATCATATTGTATATTATTTGTGTTAGCAAATTGTCAAAAAAAAAAAAAACGAATAGTCACTCCTAGTTTCTCTCTGAAATACTAGAGCAAATCATAATCTATTATTAAAAGGGTTAAAGGAGTCATGGGTCTCATGGCCTCCTCTCAATTACCAAGAAATGTTTTTCTCTGTTATTAACATGAAGCCATCAAATAGAATAGCATCAAGGAGTTTACGTAAATCTGATCTATTGACTATAAAAAGTTTTTTTCCGTTGTCCTCACCTTAAACAATAAAAATTTTTTGGCCTATAAATGTTGTTAATATTTTTCTTTCAAAATTTCTTTTATGTTAACACTTTCCTGTAGACCCTTGTCCCATAATATAACTGGATATTAAAAATCAAACTTCAATATTGCTCCTGTGATATAGATAGGTTGAGTGCCATCTTCAGTTCTTCACATTGGTCGTAATCAAAATGTAAAAATGGCAACGAAATATCAAAGATGGTACACATTTTGAAAATCTTTGTTTGGTTAGCGAGAAACACAGAGAGAGAGAGAGAGAGAGAGAGAGAGAGAGATAGAGAATTGAAACTTGTGACGAAAATGGCATCAAAAGGATCCTGTCTTAGCTAATCTGAAATTTTGTGTGCATTCCTGCATTTCCCTACTTTCCTAAGAACCAAAACACTATCTCACTTGGTATTTAAATAGTTCCACTCTATTCAGAGTATTAATATTAAAAGTTCTTATATTAGTAAAAAAAATTATTGTATCATTTATGACGTGCAATTAAAAAACAAATTTCAGTATCCAAATAAGTGATTTTTAGAATTGAGAAATTTAGACAGAATTTATCTGATTTAGAGACTTTTAACCATTCTTCTAGTTCCTCGAATAGTGCTCAAATTCCTCTCGGGTCCTCGCGAGTTGGTGTCAAACTCAAGTATTACTCCACATAATTTGAGCATTTGAACACTACTCATTAGAGTTGGAATACTTCTCAAAGGAAGTTCAAGCACTTCTCAACCGTTAATGCAAATAAAAAAGCACTAGTTCTCCAAACTCAACCTTAAAACCATCACAAACCCAAAATTCAACCCAAATTAGATAGATAGACATACAAGAAGCAACATGATAATAACAATCAATTAAAGAACACCCAATTAAACAAACACAAAGCTCCAAAGCTCCATTTGAAACGAAACAAAACAAAACATTCTAACAATGTCAAATAGCGGTAACCATTTCTATTGGGCAGTGATTGACGCTTGTGGAGAAGAAGAAGGGTCATCAGCTTCATCAGAAGCAGCTTCGGCAGAAGCGAGGAGAGTCCATTCGGCAGGGAGAGGAGGCAGAGGAGCGTAGACGGTGGGCTTGCGCTTGACGTCCCACGGCTGCGTCTTGCGGGGCCGAGTCTTGCGGTGGTGCGCCGTCGCCTTCTTCTGCGGTCGAGACGAGCACTCTATCACCGACCCACCACCTCCTCCGCACCATAATGGGGAAGTAGTCTTGCTCACGCCAAACGACGCCGTTGCAGATGGGTTCTTCAGAGGCACACCCACGGCCACCAGCTGAGGCCCCAACACTGCGGACACTGACATCTTCTTCTTCAGTACTTGTTGCTCTCAGCGAGACGATGGAGGTCAGTTTTCTACTTTCTTTCGGGGATAAGTGATAACGTTGCAACTTGTAATACATACGTTATCTTCAACTTTGATTGTTATCGTGGGACGGCTGAATTGGGCTTTTATCGTGCCTTTTTCTTGGTTTTGGGCCTCTTCCCTAATTGGCCTTCTACACAAATTTTTTACCACTAAACAACATATTTGCGATTTTGCTTCAGCGCCATATAATGTTTTCTTAAGAATTCAGTCATGCTCCAAACTTCCAATACCCATTTTAGGGGAAAATTTTAAAAACTAGCCAACATTTTTAGAACATTTAAAGACTATTTAGTATTTTTTTTTCCTTTTTTTAATAATTTTAAAAACATAACTTTCGATAGATTCTCTTAAATGGTGCTTGAAGAGGTTCGAGTGGTACTTAAGAGAGTTTCCAGTACTATCCAATAAGAATTCAAGCACTACTCTTGGGTTATATTTCTGAAACTTGAAAAAAAGTAGCTAAAATCTTCGATGAAAAAAAGGGCTAGTTTTTAAAAGTTACTGATTTTATGTTTGGGAACCAAAAAAGAGTTTCTCATTATCTAGGAAGACTCTTTTTCTCCTCTCAAATTGAAAACTAATTTATGCTCATTTAATCAGTTGGTTTATTTTAGTAGTTTGCTTGGAAAATTTGAAACTTAATACGAACAATCCAACAAATAATTGTTTATGTTGTGGTATGATCAAAGACAATAAAGAAATAGTTCCTGATAGTCTCAAAATGGAAAGTTGTATTTCAGACTTGCAACAAATCATGGAGAGGCTTTCAAACTTGCAAATATTAAATACAACTGATCAATTGTATTTCTAAACATTAAGCTAATCTGGGAAAACTGGCCAAACTGGGCTTGGAATTACAGGTCTTGCATCCATAGGGTATATGGCAGCCAAAGGAAGAATATCATGCACAGAAAAACAAAGATGTTTGTCTTCTACTTCATCTGCCTCTTCGGAGATCAAGTTGATAAATGGTATAAAGCTACAGCTGCAATCATCACAATGCTCTGAGGATGACAGTGAGGAGACACTCTCTGATTTTTTGACATATCCATCCCCAACTGGTTTATACACAAATGGGTGGTTCAACAGCATAGCGGCTGTGAACCTTTCTGAAGGGTTCCTCACAAAGCACTTTCCCAAAAAATCCTTAGCTTCTTTGGACAGCCATCTAGGAACAATGGGAATTTCGAAAGCAATCCGAGACTTTATGTCCTCAAATTGCTTGTCAGTTTTCATATCCCATGGTAGCATACCAGTTAACATCTCGAAGACAACACAACCTAAGGCCCAGATATCAGAGGGCTGCTCCTGAATTCCATAAACCACTGCTCCGGGAGAGAAATACCCTTCAGTGCCTTGTACTCCACAACAAGGCTTCCCTCCATTCCATTTAGCAGCACTCTTTGTCAGTCCAAAGTCCCCAATTTTGGGCACAAGTTCAGTACCAGCATCACTACTGTTCGGCCTCGCAAGTAATATATTTTCAGGCTTCACATCACAATGAACATAACCCTTTTCATGAATGCACTTAAGTCCTTGTAGAATACATTCTGTATACTTCCTTGCTTCAGATTCACGCAACCCAAAACCCTTGGAGTTTGCTATCAAATCCCCAATTGTTCCTCCAGAAGCATACTCCAAAAATACATTGAATATCAGAGCGCCATCACTACCAACCGTCACATCCTCTCCATAACTGTCAATAATAAAAGGGCAATCACGAAAAGNCTTGGAGTTTGCTATCAAATCCCCAATTGTTCCTCCAGAAGCATACTCCAAAAATACATTGAATATCAGAGCGCCATCACTACCAACCGTCACATCCTCTCCATAACTGTCAATAATAAAGGGGCAATCACGAAAAGTGTTGAGAAGTGCTTTCTCCCTCACCAGCTCGGCCGAGACAGAGACCTTTGTGGATTTAACTGCCATAATCTGAGGCAAACCCTCCAACTGCGAACTGGGTTTCTTCAAAGAAGCCAAATAAACGGACCCAAAGCCGCCTTTGCCGAGCATTCGCCCTCGAACCCACGCATCACCACTGACATACATATCCTGCTCTGCCTCTGAAAGCTCCGCTCTTCTCCTCTTCAATGTCGGCATTCTAGGTCTAACAATAACGAAGAGGAAGAGAGATGCTCAAAAGTCTCAAACTGATTGAAAAAGGAACAAGTAAAAGGTGGATGATTGATTGAATGGATGAAGAAGACGTTTAAGGTTTATGAAATCTGAATGTGTGTTCAAGTGCGGAATTTGTTCTTTCCTGCTTGTGATAGGAATGGTGAGTGTGTTGGGTTATAGAGATATAGAAAGAAATAGAAACCTAGTAACGGTCGGATTAGTTGGTTACGCGGCCTTTTCTTTCTTGTGTTGCAATTAAGAGATCACTAGGTTAGAATGTGAAATATCTTGCGTGAATCTCACGCCACTGGGATTACTTAAGAATAAGAACCAATCATGACCAGCATTTTTTTCTTTTGTTTTTGTTTTTAATTTTAATTTTATTTCTGAAGTCATACTATTTTCTAATTTTTATTTTTTCGTAATTTATAAAAAGTTTGGTGAAAAATTGAGGTGAGGAATCCATTAGTGAAAGATTAGCTTGGTGCCGCTTTTATGAAAAAAAGCTTGCTATCATTATCACACCTCAATTTATAATGATTTTAATATCCAAATTAAGACTCGAATCTTATCCTCATTATAAAATTTAAATTATATAATTCAAATATGATTCAATTCTAAATTAAATATGATGATGTGATGGCCTCCCTCTTTCACTTTACATCAACATCTCCTAGTCGGTGGCCTCTGTCACGGCTTTGGCTGTTTGTACGGTGGGCATAAAGAAAGAGGAGAGGGAGAAAGAAAGAATCGATGGCTATCGTGGGCCGCTGGTAGGGTGGCTGGATGAAGGAAGGAAGTGGTGGAGGTGGGGGCAAGGATGGGGGGAGGAGGAGGAAGAGGTTTTCAGATTTATTTATTTAATTTTTTTTTTTTTGTCTTTTTTAGTAATTAGGGCAAAGATGGAAAGTTAGAAAGTGAAATTTTTTTGTGGGGTTTGAAAAGAAACAGTGGGGTCCTTTTTTAAATTTGGGTATCAAATGGGTGTCGACATCATTAGTCCGGCCCACTGTGAGAGAGTCGATGTCCAAATTTGGGTTTACATCAACATCTCTGGCCCGCTGGAGTAGGTCTAAGGATCAAAACAACATAAAGAAAAAACAAATAGCAGGCTGATCTATTGCCTTGTATGTCGAAAGCAGATTCAGTGCCTAGCTTAAGTCCATCCACATGTTCCTGCGAAACTACCAGCAACCTCACTCCTCTCCAACACGTCAAGGCAACTTTCCTTCAAAGCAAAACCCATTTGTTTCTTCACCAACGCCAATCCACAATGGATTCTGCACGAAACCAAGTGTCAGTGAAATTCACTTCCAAAATAGAGCCCGACTGACTTTGATTCTTCCTTACAGAAGAACATGGGTCTTCTCAACTCTGCTTGTGTGGTTGTTTTTGTTCTTGTTTGTCAACTGTTTGTGTTGAATTTGGGTGATGATTATATACGCACTGTCTCAGAAAAGTACTTATCAGCAATAGGAGACCCGGGAATGCAGAACCCAAATGTCAGAGTTGCATTGGAAGCTTGGAACTTCTGCAATGAAGTTGGAATGGAAGCACCCAACATGGGCAGCCCCAGGCTAGCCGATTGTGCTGATATTTATTGCCCACTTATCACTGGTATGATCAACGCAAAACATACAAAGAGTACCCGCATGAGGTTTGATTAAATTTAGAGCTACCGACATGTTAAACAGTTTTATACAAATTTCTTATATTTATGCATGTATGGATGGAAAAACCCATTTGGATTGTGAAGTTGTGATTATCAGTTAGAGGTGGATGATTGTCTTTGCCTTTGAAATGCTTTTGAGTTAGTGGGTTAATCTGTATTTTCCAATCAGGACTACTTGTTATTTTTCTTCAGCTAGGTAATGTACTATCAGACCCATCATTGTTTGTTGTCCAATTTCAATAAAATTCTTGAGGATACTTGAAGATCAATAATGGGAAGCCAAATGTACCCTTTTTACTCCAGTTTGCATGATTTATTTCTGGATGATGCAATTGTCCCAAATCACTACCGAACTATGAAATAAGTTCGAATAAGATATTTGGTTTGTATTTTTCTTGTATTTTTGGGCTTCTGGTAGTTATTTTGGGAAGTTTCTGGCATAATTTATGGATTTAGAACACTCTTGATGTGAATGAAAACTTGATTCCTCAATTAGTGACTGTGGCCTGTGTCATTCGGTACCAACTACACTCATGCAAAACTTAGTTTTAAGACTTGTACTATAAAATTATTGTTTCTTTACATAGTTTCATCGTATTGTTGCTCTTTTGTGCTGGAAATTAGTTGCTGCAATTTTGAACTCGTGGTCAACACCTTGTGCTCTGTTTTCATACGGTCCATATTACACGTCATCCCCCTCCCCTTACATGTGAACTTATTGAAATCTCATGATCAATGTACTCTTTTTAGGACTAAATTTAATCCAAAAATTTCCTTCTACTTATATAGTTGGCTTTCTTATTAATCTTGTTGGTTTCAATTATCAGATCCTTTGGATCATACCCATCTAGGTAGGGACACTAAGTGCGTGATTCATCACAGAGTAAATGAATCAGACAACAACTTAAGGGCTGGTGATAAATTTCCTGTAAGGGATTTTAAGCCATACAAAGACCCTGACTTGTATGCAATGGAAAAAGAACAGTATCTTGCTTCTCAATGTGAGGTTCATGATTCATCAGATCCGTGGCACTTTTGGATGGTCATGCTTAAGAACGGAAATTTTGACAAGAACACTACTCTTTGTCCTGAAAATGGCAAGCATGTAAGCAGAATTGTAACAGATAGGAATTTTCCATGTTTTGGTGAAGGTTGTATGAATCAACCACTTGTCTACCATAACTACTCAAGATTGGCTTCTTATGGGGACCAAAAGTTGTCGTTAGTTGGTGGATTTTATGGAACTTATGATCTTGCTGCTGATTTGAGCAAAGGTATAGGGAAGAACTCCTACTTTTCAGTCTCATGGCAGAAAAATTTGAGCACGGGAAGTTGGATTTTCTCACACAGATTGACAACATCTATAAAGTATCCTTGGCTTATGTTGTATCTACGTTCAGATGCAACAAAAGGGCCTAATGGCGGTTATCACTATGATGGTCGTGGCATCATGAGAAAGGTTGATTCCTCAGCTTTACTTATTTTTTACTGGCATTAACATTTGTCATCCCCATACGTCTTGACTGGACATAGGAATAGTTTAGTTGAACACTTCAGATCCAATATGGTGTATGCACTATTATATTTAGTCTGCAGGAAAAGTAAATCGAAATTTTGCATATTTGATGAATTTTTTGTGTTTCTATTCCTTGTGAGTCAATATTTCAAAATTTAAAGTCATACCTCAGAAGCACTTCATAGTATAATCTTATTTTCCTTTTTCAGTTGCCAGTCTCCCCAAATTTCAAAGTAAGGTTGACACTTGATGTTAAATATGGAGGAGGGGCCAACAGTCAATTTTATCTCCTTGATATAGGTAGCTGTTGGAAGAACAATGGAAAACCATGTGATGGTAATGTTCTGACAGATGTGACTAGATACAGTGAAATGATAATAAATCCAGAGACTACAAGCTGGTGTCGGCCGGATAACCTTGTCTCCTGCCCGCCTTACCATGTTACTTTGACTGGTGATACAATTTATAGAAATGAAACATCTCGGTTTCCATATTCTGCTTATCATCTCTACTGTGCACCTGGAAATGCTGAATATTTGGAGACACCATATGATATTTGTGACCCATATAGCAATCCACAAGCACAGGAATTGGTGCAAATTCTTCCACATTCTGAATGGGCTGTACATGGGTATCCTGGAAAGCAAGGAGAGGGATGGGTTGGAGACTCCAGGACATGGGAGCTTGATGTGGGGACCCTCTCTAGCCGGTTGTACTTCTACCAGGTATATATAAGGTCTTGGACCTCTACACCCATTGCTAATTAGTTTTTGGTTGGGTGTTCCAATTTCTACAGCAACTATTATAGTTAGTCATTCTCTCCTTTTAGCTGACAAGTGCTCTTGAACTTGTTGCACAGGACCCAGGAACAAAACCAGCAAAGCGGGCATGGTCTTCAATTAATGTTGGTACAGAAATATATGTCAGTCGCGCAGGAGAGACCGCTGAATGGACTGTAAGTGATTTTGATGTACTAGTTCCTGAAGGTGTTCAAGATGATGGTTTCTGAAATCTCCCCATTATGTTCACAGTTCAGCCTTTTTTTTTTTCAGTTGAAATGAGCGTTCCATTTAAGTTAATCATGTAAAAAAATCTCAAAATATTTTTTACATATGTATATATCAGAATTTCATGCACATGATCACATCTTATATTTCATATGTATATACACACATTAACAAGGCAATAATTCCAGATTCATCAAATAATGTGAGTACAAATTTGAGTGTTTAATTTCTTATTTCTAAGTGAAACTTTCCAGAGCAAGTTCAGATTCCACAATTAACTTTCAAGAAATGGATAATCAGTGTAACCAATAACCGGATGAGATGTGTAGAATGTATCTCTGTTGTACTTGTTTAAAGGAGCATTAAGCTGAAATCTCTTTGGCAAATCTGGATTAGCCAAAAACCAACGACCATAAGCAATAAGATCTGCACGGCCCTCAGCCACGGCATTGTTCCCATCTTCCCTTTCAAAACCACCAGCAGCAATGAAGGTACCATTAAAAGCTTCTCTCATGGGTAGAAGACTGTTCGGGGTTTCAATTTTTTCTCCCGCTGTCTTCATTCTTGGCTCAACCATATGGCAGTACGATATCTCATATTTGTTCAAGGATTTAGCCATATAAAGGCCTAAAGCTTTCGGATTTGAATCCCCTGATTCCATATAGTCGGCAAATGGAGATAATCTAATTCCAACATTATCTGCTCCTATCTCGTTAGCAACAGCTTCAATGATTTCCAAAGCAAATCGGCAACGATTCTCTAGAGATCCACCATATTGGTCTGTTCGATCATTCACTTGGTCTTTCATAAATTGGTCAATAAGGTAGCCATGAGCTCCATGAATTTCAACCCCATCAAACCCTATATGTCAAACAATATTTTCAGTGTACCCAAGATGTTAATTAGCAACTTAATTGAAACAAGGGGAAAATGATAATTGATAGATCTCAAATTTTAGTTCCTATTTAATTCAAAAATAAATTACCAGCTTCAATAGCATTCCTTGCAGCAAGTCTAAAATCATTGACAATTTGTGGAATTTCATCTGTCCTCAATTGTCTTGGAGGTGTGTATTCAGCAAAATCAACGCCATTAGATAGCAGTTGGGGGGTTAGAGGCTTGTCAGTACAAGAGATTGGAGCTTGCCCATTTGGCTGAAAACCTGTAAGCAAATAGAGATAGAATGGTTGGTTCAACACACAATCACTTCTTCTGTTGTAGAGCACATGCTAAAGTATCTCTGAATTCTGGGTTATTTTTAAAATTTCAAACTTCTTCCTATTAAAAATTGAGGCCGAAAACGTTCAGCTTTCATCAGTAAATTTAAAAAAGAAAAATCAGCTTCCCGATGCTTCAATGGTCTAGATTTTCAGTTTTGCTCACAAGTCTTTATATATATGATAGAAATGAAGTCATAAGGGGTATGTCAGAAACGCACTGGTATTTGAAACCCTCCCCGCATGCCAAATCTGACAGAAGAAGACACCACCTTTAGCATGAACAGCATCAACAATGGGTTTCCATGCTTCAACTTGCTTCCTTGTCCATATACCAGGCTGATCTGGGTACCTTCACATAAAACTTTGAAATGAAGAAAGTACAAACTCATATGTATGCTTGTCATTTAAAATCGAAGATAAAAGAAATTTGAAAGCTGGCTACTTTCTTTAAAATTACCCTTGAGCTGTGTCAGAAACTCCAGTGGCTTCAGTTATCAGAAGACCCCCTTCATACGTTCTCTGTGAGTAATATAAGATTGCATGTGGCTGAGGAATATTGTTGTATGATCTCTGTCTAGCCATTGGTGCTAAAACAATTCTGGAAAATATAGAAAACTATAAGTTTCAAATATGATCTCTGTCTTTTCAATGATGTTAAAACAATTTCTGTACAAGAGAAAGAACTAATAATGTACAAATACACGCATCAAACTTGTTTGGTAGGAGGCAGCATACTATATCCTAATCACAATTAAATGGCCTGTGAAATCATGATCTTGTATGAATCAAATGTATGATGTATAAAAGATTTAAGTACCTATGAGAAAGATTGAACTTTCCCATTTTGTAAGGAGTAAGGAGAGGGATTGTGGGAGCTTGAGCAGACATATCAGAGTTAACTTCCTCTGCTCTCTGACCTTGCACTTGGCTTTTGTCCATGTTTTCGGTCTTTTATTGTTTTGTTATTAAGTACAGGGAATGAATGAAGACCCAATTTTAGTCTTTATAGGTTAAGTAGGTAGGAAGCACAAGACAACATTCCTCCATTCAGGAATCTGTGGTGATGGATTGGACAACAGTACGTCCGCCATTGCTGAATTAATTGAATTAAACCCTATTCCAACTTACAACTAATAAAAGTAGTAAAAAGAAAAGAGAAAAAAAAAGACGCGGTTTGTTCTCAAACTTTTTCTCTTTCTAAATCTGTGAGACGTGCCAACATGTCAGGATTCCTTTCAAGTTTCAAACTTTCAACGTATGACATAAATTTCAAATGTGTATGTCCCCAATATAATTAACCATTATTGCACGAGTTATATAACTTATTCCAAGCTTCCTTTTTAGAAAATTAATTGAGAAGTCTGACAGACGTCATATCAGAAATGCCAATTTTTTCCAAATTGCAGATATGACTAATTTGCACACGTGCTATCACGAATTGGGTTACGTTACGTGCTGCAATGCAACTCGACTCAACAATTTTTCTTCATATGCTTAATAAAATCTTTTCTTGTTTGCAACTTCAGTGGTTTCCTTTTTATTTGACTTTTTTAATAGAAACAAAACAGTTTACTATAATATCTTGATCATAAATGGTTAACTAATTCAACTAAATGAAAAAAAACATTATACTAAATTACTAATTAATCCTCAAAGCTTGAGGAAGAGCCTCGATTCTCTAATGAATCACGCAATTTTTTTTATTTTTTATATGAAAATATGAAAAGTAGAAGTTATCAAGAATTTCACGCCCAATTTAATTTTTCTTTTAGATTTCATTTAGGAATAATAAATTAAATTGTACAGTTTAGACTTTAAGGTTTAGACTCTAAGCTCTAAAACTACAATATTCACTGGAAAATATAATAATAAGATTTATGTATATTTAAAGTAAAAGATGTAGAGTGTTTTATAATTTAAAAAAAGAAGATGAGAAGAAAATAGTTTAGCCATAAGAAAAATGTTATTACTGCTAATTCACACCATTTTGAAGGAATTGCATAGGATAAGTTTTCTTTATAATTTATCTATCTTATTCTCATATTAATCATTCAAGTTAGAAATTTATTATTCAAATACACATAAATTTGACATTTATCTTTTCTAATCTAATCCTAACAGTCAAACGTAAAGTAATAAATCTTGATCATATTATAACTCTAAAAACCTTAAATTAAAGTGTTGTTTAGCAAGAGTTAGACTTAATTCATTGATTTTTTATTTTGACTTTCTTGATACCATTTAGGACTTCAAGTTTAAGTTTTAGCCTCTAAGCACTACAACAGGCATTTACCTTAATTATTCTATAGTTTCAATGTAATATCACATTATCATGAGCATAAAACTTTTACGGTTGGAAATATGTGGCTTAATGCTAATTTACTTTAAAAATAAGTCACCAAATCTACAAAATTTGTAGAAACTATCATTACAACAATGAATAAATAAACTTACCAAAATTACCAGTAAGAAAGAAAAATCAGTAAAACAGTATGACTTCAGAAATAAAATAAAATAAAATAAAAAGAAGAAAAAGCTTACCAGGTCATCAACGGTCATGATTTTATCTTATCAGTACTAACAGTGGCGTGAGATTCACCCAAGTTATTTCCAATTCTAACTTAACGATCTCTTAATTGCAACACAAGAAAGAAAAGGCCGCGAGGGCGAAAGCAACTAATCCGACCGTTACTAGGTTTCTATTTCGCTCTATATGACTATATCTCTATATCCCAACACATTCACTATTCCTATCACCACCAGAAAAAAAATCAAATTCCGCACTTGAAGAAAACACTTCCACACATTCAGATTTCATAAACCTTAAACGTCGTCTTCATCCATTCAATCAATCATCCACCTTTTACTTGTTCCTTTTTCAATCAGTTTTGAGTGTCTCTCTTTCTCTTCGTTATTGTTAGACCAAGAATGCCGACACTAAAGATGAAAAGAGCAGAGCTTCCAGAGGCAGAGCAGGATATTTATGTCAGTGGTGATGCGTGGGTTCGAGGGCGAATGCTCGGCAAAGGCGGGTTTGGGTCCGTTTATTTGGCTTTTCTGAAGAAACACAGTTCGCAGTTGGAGGGTATGCCTCAGATTATGGCGGTGAAATCCAAAGGTCTCTGTCTCGGCCGAGCTGGTGAGGGAGAAAACACTTCTCAACACTTTTCGTGATTGCCCTTTTGTTATTGACTGTTATGGAGAGGATGTGACGGTTGGTAATATTCAATGTATTTTTGGAGTATGCTTCTGGAGGAACAATTGGGGATTTGATAGAATACTCCAAGGGTTTTGGGTTGCGTGAATCTGTAGCAAGGAAGTATACAGCATGTATTCTACAAGGGCTAAAGTGCATTCATGAAAAGGGTTATGTTCATTGTGATGTGAAGCCTGCGAATATATTACTTGTGAGGCCGAACAGTAGTGATGCTGGTACTGAACTTGTGCCCAAAATTGGGGACTTGGGACTGACAAAGAGTGCTGCTAAATGGAATGGAGGGAAACCTTGTTGTGGACTACAAGGCACTGAAAGGTATTTCTCTCCCGAAGCAGTGGTTTATGGAATTCAGGAGCAGCCCTCTGATATCTGGGCCTTGGGTTGTGTGGTCTTCAAGATGTTAACTGCTAGGCTACCATGGGATATGAAAACTGGCAAGAAATTTGAGGACGTAAAGTCTCGGATTGCTTACGAAATGCCCTTTGTTCCTATATGGCTGTCCAAAGAAGCCACGGATTTTTTGGGAAAGTGAACCCTTCAGAAAGGTTCACAGCCGCTATGCTCTTGAACCACCCATTTGTGTGTAAACCATGCAGTTAGTGTTGAGTAAGTTTACATGATATGAAAGGATGATGCAGTTCCCAAGGACAATGCCAATGAATCTCATATCTTAACCGAGGGAAGGGCTGTCGGGAAATCATGTGACTTGGCCTGAGAAGGAACAATTTGGCCTTCCCACTCCTTCTGAATCCTTCCACCAAACCATGCATTTTTCCCCTGTAGTCCAGTTTCTTCTAATAGCAGCATCATACCACGTTTTCTCAATCTCAGGCAAAGTCAACTTGAAACCTCTACCGAACATAGCAGAATCACGGTCTACAAATTTCCTTAATTGATCACCAAGGAGGCCAAGGACCAGCTTCTGACTTTATTCACTGATCAATATTTTTGCAGAGCTTTTTCAAATTTGCTCTCTGCCAGGCAACACTTCTCTAGTGCAAAGGAGAGTTTGGAAATTGAAGGCGCCTCCCCACCCATAATTACTACTCAGGCCAGTAGTTAGTTAAGTTTCAGCTTACCAACTTTTATCATTAAATTATGGGATTGATTATGAGACATCTATAACCAATGATATATATGGTTGCGGAGGTCCCCAAATTATGAGATGAAATAAGTCGAAACTAGTGTCCTCATACGATTGAAGTATTATGTCTTGCTTACATATACACTTGAGAACCGATTATATGCGTTCTTAAAGATAAGTAACTGTACCAGCTCTAGCTGGTGCTACTGCTTTCCTAGCTAGTAGCAGAAGCATCCAGTACTACTTCCCAAATCATTGAAGCTGGAGATGACTAAACTGAGGTGAGGATGCTTTGTAATTCTTCTGGTTTTTATTGGCCATGTAAATCTTGTGGTTTAATTAGAAAGATTGAGTCAGCAATCGGTTGTTATTATTGCTAACTTGATACACATTATTGGTGTATTCCCTCAATGCAAGGACCTTGTCTTGGCTTAAGGCCCTCACCAGCTTCCACAGTTCCACTATCCACTAAAATTGCATTAAAATAAATAAACAATTAGATATAACTTATTATAGAGATCTAAATTCAAATTAGAGGGGTTGTTTCAGTTGCTGATCCCATCTCAACCCTTGAATTTGTTGACAGGTGGCAACAAATAAAGGCCCGCAACTGAAACGTCTGCTGAAATGACAAGCAAACATTGTAGACACGTACAACAATACAAACGAGAGAGAAATCTTATGGGCATAAAATATATATATGGATAGATATTAAATTGAACTTTACGCCAGCATCCTAAAAATTTACATATACAATCAAACCATAATCATTATCAGTTGTTGTCACAAAATGTTGTTGCAAACTCCGCATAAACGACAATTAAATGGGGAAAAGAGATGAATATTTGATGATCATTCTGCTTACCACATATCTTATCAATAATTACATTACAGAATGGCACACTTCGATTCACCTCTTTTACGAAGCTCCTCCTCTGCTCTCGTTAGATTTTCTCTAAGCTTTCGAATTTCATCATCTGACCTTGTTTGAGCCAATTGGGCATCTGCCAACTGTTTTTCAAGCCTCGTAGTAGTCTCTCTTAACTTCGACTCAACCTGTACAACAATATCATCATGATCCATAAATCGAGCTTGCATTTTTTTGGGCCCTACCAACATATGATGCTTAACTGTGGGTGGTCAATACTATGGGCTATTGTGCAACTGAAAATGGTACTCTAGTTTTAAACAATTAAGAAAACTATAAATAATATTAAGAACAATTGTGAAACCCAAACAAAGACAGATGAAAAATTAAGGCAATCTATTACCATCTCAGAAATTCGTTTAAGCTGCTCATCGTATGCACGATCCATCTGATCCTTCAAATCTGATATATCCCGTTTAGAATACCCCTTGATCCCCTTCAAAGAATTAACCGTTTCTTGTCGATCACGGAGTTCCATTGCCCCTTTCTGTCAGATGCAGTAAAAATTTGATCATGATCCTTTCATACAAGCATGGTGAATTTTAAAAAATAATTATTAATTAAAAAAGTAAAGTACCTTCACTTCCGCAAATATCTCATCTGTGTAAGGACGTCCACCATTCTGTGATATGACCTTGTTTACAAGAGTGAGAAGCTGATGCACTTGTTCAACCCTCTTACTTTCATCCTTAGTCTTGTTATCAAAAAGCACACAGCGATTTTCACACAAAGCAAGGATTTCCTAAATTAATGCGAGAATAGATTAAATGTCTAAAACATGTTAGCTTTATATTCAAGATAGCCATAAATTAAGCGAGAAAAAAAAAATACTGTACACAAATTGTTACAAACCATATACAAATATGCAAAAATAGAAGAATGGTAATGTCTAAGAAATAAGATTCAGGCAAGCTCCCTTGGAGGATCTCCCATTATTCCATGCTACTAATAGCAAATTTTATGTGATCTGCATGATACTAATCTTCACGAAATGGAACTTTCGGGTAAATCTTTGAAGTCCACTTAGTTCTGGAATATGTATACAAAACCAACTTTGACCTTCTCCAGCCAAAAATAAATTAAGATATTAAAAATAAAAATGGGCAAAATTGACTTCTCATGAAAATGGAGAACTATTATGACAATATAGATGGCATTCACAGATTGCCTTGTGGACAGAGTGAATAAGAAATGTTGAAGATGGGCTGGGAATGGATTAACTTTGGGAACAAATTAGATTTTGGGCAGCCCTTTAAGTTTCATTCTCAGCAGATTTTAGAGAGCGTTCTCTTTCTACTATCCTGTTAGATTGGAAAGCTTCTGTGAGTTGATGTCTGTTCTTTATTAAAGTTACTTTAGAATCAGGGCAGATTAGAGATTTTTTGGGTTATACTTAAAAGAATATCACAGAAAAGAAGAAAAGCTTGCAGACAAGAAAAGAAAAGCAAAAGAACAAGTTTAAATGTTGGTAAGCACCTTTAAAGCCTCCGGACAATCACGTCCCAAATAGTCATCTAATGTCTCATCATTATCTTCAATGTCATCTCCCCCAGTAAACACCACAATTATGTAATCATTAATTTTTCTTCCAAACAAAGTTTGCAGGCTATGAAGTGCAGCTTCTTCTTCTTTTGAAAAGCGGGTCCTAACTGAGAAAACTATAAGAACTGCATGGATTCCATCCTTGGCCAAATCAATGCATTTGACAATTTCTTTGCCAATAAAGTCTGAGCTTAGAGAAGAATCAAAAAGACCTGTACCAAACAAGTCAACACAATGAAAGATAGTTACTTCTTAGCACCAGTTTACTAAGTGCAACTACTCTATACATTTGTTTCCCTACTCCTAGAAAATAAAAATAAAATATATCAAATTGAATGTATAAAAAAATTTTTAAAAAAATTGAAGTCAGTTGAATTTTACCAGGAGTGTCTATAACATTCACAACTTGTCCATCTCTCAATACAGTTTTCTCCAATTCACAAGTGCTTGTAACACCAGAGGAACCCGTCTTGGATTTGAAAGCCTTTCTTCCAAGAATACTGTTGCCTGTTGCACTTTTTCCATTACCAGTGCGTCCAACTAAGACCACCGTACGGACAAGATTAGATGACGAAGTAAACTCCCAGTCATCATCAATGGAGCTTCCACCCATTATATATTATCAGGATACCTAGCAGGCATTTTATCTTATCAATACATTTCTTTTCAAAAGAATAATGTCGATACTTTATTATGAGAAAAGTATGCATCACATAAGTCATAATACTTGCCAACAAAATCATGTCTAGAACTGTAGAAAACTAAAAGGATCTAAGCGGAATGTTTTTTTCTTATCACACCCATTTAAATTTTTTACTGTTTTATAAAATACACACTGCATAAAAGAATCCATATTCCATTAATGCAAAGCTAGTCACAATTCCAACGACACAAGGTAGAAACAAAATTATGCAAATCACCGTTCCATCAATACATCATTTTTTTATTTTAGCAGAAGACAATGATTTCAAAACATGGTCAATAAACCTTTTTTTCCTCTTGATAAATAGAAACTTTATTAACACCAAACAAACAGAAGATACAAGAAAACAACTCCCCAGAAAGATTTAATAATGCCTTACAATGTGAAATGTATCATTAATGGTAAGCCATATGTAGTTCCATGGGCCACCAATACAATCTAATTGAGAATTTTTGCAAAAGCACACACACACAAAAAAGACAATTTTAGAAACAATTAGGAAGTTAAATATTAGAAAAACATAAATCAGAATAAAAGCAACAAGCTTCAACTTTTCTTTCTTAAAATTGGCCATATTTCAATATTATTGATTAATTTCCTTAAAAAATTATCATAGCGACAAACCATTAACACTCATGAACTGAAATAAAATGCACACGACTAAATTTGTCAAAAACTTGTTACAATCAGCAATCAAAGACTGAATTAAGCAAGGACCTTGACTGAATCTAATACACTTCACATATGATGAGCCATATGAATACAATTCTATTTCTAAGTAACCAAAATATTAAACTGAACATACAACTAAGCCTACATAACTGCCCAACCTACAAGCATATGCACGAGAAAAAACAATGATCCATGAACAAGCCAGAACCTAAATCAGCCAAAGAGACAGAGGCACAAACATTCAGAAACAATCTGTTTGGTTTCCGAGAAAGCGAAGCAAAACTAACAACGCAAAGCAAAAAGAAATATAATTATTGTGGATTTGCACCCTTTCAGATTCCAAAATTGAAATAATCGTCTCAACTAAACGCAGACAGCTGAATAAACAGAAACTGTACTATTCAGAGACTTCGATCCCTGTCGTTTTCCAGGATTTGCCCGTCGGCCAAACAAATTATTGAAGAAAAAACAAAAAATAATCTCTAAATAAAAGAACTAAAGTTACTGGGAGATGACTTACTTGGAAGGAAGACTAAGAACGAAAAGACTCACAGTGAGAGAGAAGATAACGAAGAGGCAGTGACACAATAACACGAAAAGATTATTTATAAGATATGACGTAATTATCCTGTGTGGCCAGTTGTATTCTAGAGGATTACGGATTGTTGTTTACTTAGGGCTCAAGGAATTTGTATTTATTTATTTATTTTTATTAATTTACTCTATTAAATATATTTGGGTTTAGTTGTTTTGTTTTACTATTATACTTTTGTTTTGGTCAAGAATTTTACTATTATACTCAGGACTCAAGAAATTTGTGTTCTGAATAATCAAGAGGTATATTTGGGGCTTTAAAGTTACATACATTACTCCAAAGGAAAAAATTTTCAAATTATATGTAATTGAAAATTTTAAGTTAAAGTTAAAAGTCATTATATTCGCGTGCACAATGTTTGAAAGTGATAAAAAGGATACCGAGGGCTTGGTATTCTTATCAAAAGCTCAGAAAATGCAGATGCATTAGCCATCTGCATCTACATATTTTATATTACAACGTAGATTTATAAGTTGCCGATGATGGATTTTAGATTGCACATACAAAGTTAGATTGCATATGCAGGCTATATTTGTAGTTGTCGAATACTTGGAAAGAACTAATGAGGACTCCATAAGAACCGCCTAAGGCTTGGTAAGAATTTTTTGTTGCGACTTAAGTTTTGAGGCGGGGGGATTGTGGGTTAAATTTTTCTTCTTATTTTGGCATATACTTACCTTAAAAAAGTTTTAAAAAATAATAATAAATATAAATTTTTTAAAAAATATAGAGTGTGAAAATTGCATCCTTTTTACTAATAGTAAAAAAATTCGTTCCTATAAAAGCCATATGGCCCATATCAGATATAAATTAGAGGGGTAAAATTGGAAGTTCAGGACAAAATTTAAAAGGGTCTCAAAATGAAGTCTTTGCAAATGAAGTCCAACCTACATGACCAAAAAACAAAAGCCCAAAGCACATGTTATTGTGAGAGACCCCGGCCCACACTAGCCCAATCGCTGGCCTTGCCTTACCAAATATCCAATCTCAATTTTCTCGGGAGAGAACAGAAAAAACGAAAAGTATCCAGAAAAACTCCACGATTGTTTTGTGTCTGTGAATGAAAAATTAATCGAAGATGAAGGACCCGTTAGTGAGGACGAAGGTGTTGATTCGGCACTTGCCTCCGTCTCTGCCTCTGTCCGATCTTCTTCAGCAAATCCACCAGTTCTCTGACCGCTACAACTGGCTTTGCTTCCGTCCGGGAAAGAACAGGTTAAGCCTCTTCAATGTGTTTGGGTTTTTAATATCTTTTATTGGTTTTTTTTTTTTGTTATTATGCCTTGTTTGGTTGCTGGGCATGTTTTGGCCCCGAAAATTAGGTTTTGGATTGTAGTATTTATTTTGGATGGGCCATTGATCTGTTGTTGTTATGGGATATTAGTTGGAGCTGTTCTTTTGGCTTTTTTTGGGTAGTATACTAAGTGATTATTCATTTGATGCTTCTGGAAGCAAAAATTGGATCATGATTTTGATAGTAAAAGCAAGAAAAAACACTCCCAAAAATTCATTTCTCAACACTGTTTTTGTTACTTTTTTAAGTTTATAAGACAGAGTTTCTTAACGCTTTTTTGTAGCATGGGTAAATTGAAGTTACAGAAAAGAAGTTTGCCTTTTTGTTTGTTTCGTTATTTGGGAAAAGAAAAGAGGATAAAATTCTGTAATAAAAATGTTTTGGCATTGTAGATGTTAACGCAAATGACTATTTATTCATTTTTGTTTGCAATTATTATGAGATGTCAGTTTGGTGGGACCATCTGTTGGTTGACTAAAATCGATACGAATGCTTGGTTTGTTACCTGAAAAAGTGTTGGAAAGAGAAAGAAATCAATATTTAGAACATATGGGGTTTTCCAGTTAGTGTGTTCCCATAATGCCTACTCTCACACTTGGTCTAATCTAAGTATACTTGGGAAGTCCTCTCCGAAAATATACTTGGGAAGTGGTTTTATTCTTTTCTCTTCTCAATTGCTAAAATCAGTATCCAGGGAAGAAGGAAACTAGTTTTTAGTATTCTAGATATTTTTCTTTTTAACTTTTTGTGTGTTGATAAGGTAGAATGATTTATCAATTTAGGTGGATTCTCATGGAACTCGTGAGATATGAAAATTAGGTTATGAAACTTGAAGTTCTATTCTTCCTTTTTTTTTTTTTTTCCTTCTGTTTATGCAAAGAAACAGAGAATACATCATTTTCCCATTACAGAGTTTTTTATTTGAAATAATGTTGCAGCCAGAAGAATCAGAGGTATTCTCGAGCTTACATAGAGTTCACACAACCAGAAGATGTTTTCGAGTTTGCCGAATTCTATGATGGACATGTCTTTGTTAATGAGAAAGGTAATTTTTACATTTTTCCATGTTAAACATCTAGAGCTTTCACATATTAGTTTATGGCTTCAGTGAATCTTACTTCATGCGTGAGATTTTGTTTGATGAATTACGACGGTATTGATGTATACAAATGTTTCTTTTGTTCTCTTATATTCCAAACTGAAAAAAGTTTTCTACGGAGAGACTGATCGGGGATTACATGATCCTTGCAATAGTAAAAGAATATGTGCGTCATGGTGTTAGAATTTCATTCTTATTCTGTTTTTGGAATCTCAGTGCATTTTGTAAAGCTGTAACTGTGTCATTTTAATTCTCTTTTGTAGGAACTCAGTTCAAGGCTATAGTTGAATATGCACCGTCACAACGTGTTCCAAAGCCATGCACTAAAAAGGATGGCCGTGAAGGGACTATATATAAAGGTACTAAGTTAGGACTCTTTTCATAATGTTTTTTTCCTTCTTAAATTAAAGAGGAAGAAAAGAAGAGAGAAAAGAGAGGCATAAAATGGAGATGAGATAGATGAGGAAGAGAAGATCAAGAATAAATAGTTTTAAAACTAAAAACTAAAACTTTTTTTAGTTTCTATCTGAAAGACCATTCTATGCTTTCTTTCTTTCTCCTTCACATCTCTCTCTCCCCACTCTCTTTAATAAAATAAAACAGAAAATATGAATGTTACCACAGACACATCCCATTGCACTGATTGGGGGAGATCGTAGTGACACTGGGGGGTCGAAGATCGCAGGTAGTTTTATTAGCTCATAGTCAGAGATATATGGATATATCCAAACATACGAAACTCAGGTGGTATGAGCAAAATGAATTGTTGTTTTGACTCTCTCCAAACAAGCGCAGGCTTATTGCCAAATGTCCTCATATAATTCGGAAAACACTAGTTGTTTTTGAATAGTAAATTATTATGGGGAAAGCTCTTGATCTAACATGTTCTGACTAATGCAACTTGTTGTCTTGTATGGCTAACTACTGTATCTTTCATGAATGTAGATCCTGATTATTTGGAGTTCCTCAAACTTATTGCAAAGCCTGTTGAGAATCTTCCTAGTGCAGAAATACAGCTGGAAAGAAAGGAAGCAGAACAAGCTGGTGAGTTATACTTTTGCTCACTCTATGTAGACTATGTACATGTGTCTTATAAGTAAATAATCAATGTTATTTGGAAGATGATATTCTCACTATTTTTCTTCTGCAACCTTGGACCACCTCATATTCACATTATAAATTTTGGATGTGAGACCCTTCAGTATTTTCTCGTCCCATCTCCAAAAATTGAAGAAATAAAGCGACATAAGGGCCAATGAAAGTTGAGGCAAAACCTTTTTTTGGTTTATGTTACTGTTTTTTCTTTGTTTTCAGTTTTATTTTTCATAAGCATTTTGAGGAAGCATTTGTTAGACTAGCAGCATTGCCTATAGTTATATTTGGCTGTTCGCAAACTTCCTTCTCTCCCCCCTGCCCCTTTTTTCTTGTGAGGAAAAATATTTACTGAAATAATATATCAGTACAAGTTAGTTGTCCCAAGATTTGACACTTTCACTGTTTCTTTGTTAGGTGGTGCAAAAGAGCCTCCTATTGTTACACCCCTTATGGAATATGTTCGTCAGAAACGAGCTATTGGAAGTGGGACCCAGGTAATGGCACTAACATTATTTTGTATTTGTTGGTGTGTTGATAATACATTCTTAAGAACATTTTGATAAAAGATTCATTATAAGCGAATGCCTTTCAAAATCTTAAATTTGTGTGTAAGCTTTTGACTGACTACATTGGCCTAAATAACTTACTAAATGACTAAAAAGTCCATTATTAATCACCTTATTAACTAATCTCTAATGCTTTAATGAAATTATGAACTACCTAATGAATAAAAGTATGTGGATATTTACAGTATGAGTAACAGTTATTGGCTTTCTATTTTTATATGCTATCCCTGAACAAATGCACTTGGCTTTGAAAACATGGATAATTACTTTGAGATGGAACTCTACAAGCTCTGAAAAGTCCCAGCCTGCTTTTTTTTTTTTTTGACCTCTTACTCATAATAATTTTAATTTGATTCATAAAAAGTGAAATGTATTTTTTTCTAGTTAAGAATTATTTTATTGTTTTTATTTACAGATTCCTTTGAGTTATTGAATTTGTGTTTGATAATAGGTTTCATCAGTTGTTCGGAAGGTTAGAAGAAGAGCTGGGGCTACATCTCTTAGCAAACGTGGCTCAACTTCTACAAAACGGATTTCTGAGAAGAAAAAGGCATGCCTCCATTATATGTATATTTTAAAATAGTTCTTAATATTTTGAAAAAAATAAATTTATTTCCATGAAATGTTTTTTAAGTTTTTTTTTTTTTTGAAGTACTACTGTTACATAATGATAATTAATCAGTTTCTTAGTATCATCACTTGCTGCTTTGAATCAATTCTGTTGACTCTTAAATCAGTTTATCACTTCAAGATTAAGAAGAGGACAATCTGTATATTTTACTGAAATTTTTGTAATTAATACCCACTTATGCTGCTGTTGTATGGGATTAAGAGGCTTTTCATTATTTTAATCTGGGTGCAGCAGGTGGAGATTAATTTGTAAATGGACTTTTAGGTGCATCCTTTGTCAAAGGATCTTTTCTTTCATCTATGGTTTCTGTTTGTAGAGGAAAAACATGTTCTTGACTCTTTGTGGTTGATTCTTATGTGTTTACCAGTTCATCTGTTTTGCCCTTTGACTTGTATGACCTATGTCTGTGATATGGAAGATTAGGGAATTGCTAAGTTCAAGTTACCTTCTGATTGACAGTACATATTAAAGGACAGTGCCAGACATACAAGTCGAAAGGACAAGTCAACTTTCATTGTTGTGCCCAGGCGAGAGGATCAGTTCGCTGCTTCAAGTGGAAGAGAAACATTAGAAAATGAAATTGGTATCTAGTATTTATCCTTTCTCGATTTTTCAGCATTTGAATCTGTCATAAATTTAGAAGAGAAGATGTGTACATGAACATTATGCAATATATATTATTTTGTGGTGAACATGATACTGGATTTTAAACGCAAAGAAAGAAAGCCACAAAGTTCAAAACTTGTGTTAAGGTGGATGTGGCATTGACATACTTGGAAAAGGCAGTTCATGCGTGTGAGCATTTGTTGAATGTTGATAGGAGCATGTTTTTTTCTGTTGGATTATTGTGGAATTTTCGAGTTGATCCATGGTCTCATTTGACTGAAATTTGGGAAGGAAATGAACTTCCGATATGAGGGCACACACCAAAACAGATACAAAAACATATGCGCATTATTTCTTTGTTTCATTCTGCTGTGCTTCTTATGTTTGCTTATATATAATTTCTACCGTTGAAGGTTCTGTTTCGGGAATGCCAGTGATTGCAGACTCCGGAAGGAAGAAATTTCTACTTCTTAAAGGAAAAGAGCGTGAAATACCCCCTGTGAGTCTTCGTACTATTTAATAATTTATTACGTGGACATAATCTACTATTTTACCACTTAAATTATCATTTTGGATAGGTTGGTGATGGAATCTTTTGTTTTTGTTTTTTTTTCCCCCCCCCTTTAGGCTCCTGAGGCTATGTCACAACAGCAGTGTGTAACATCTGTTGGAAGTTCTCCTGTTTCAGCTGCTTCGAGGCAGAACCAAAGGCGTGAGGCTGGTGGAAGATTGATCAGAAGCATACTTTTGAATAATGAGGGACGCCAAAGTCAAGCTTCAACAGAAGTTCAGCCCCAGCAGAAAATTCTCAGTCTGAACACGGACAATAAGCGAGTGGCTCGGACCTCCAATGCACGGTTAGGGTTGAATGGTCATGTCTCTAATAATGAACCTAACTTAATAAGCTCCGAAGGGGATAGAAAGAGGGCTGCAGTTGATAAATTTTCAAAGAAGGACCTGCATGGTACAACCAATGTTATTGAGAAGCAAGAAAAACATACAAGAAACAAGGATAGACCTGATCGTGGTGTTTGGACTCCTCTCCGTCGTTCGGATATTTCACATGCTAGTGATGAGCATTTGCCATCCTCCATGTCACAACGTCCTCAACTGCTCTCTGATTCAGTTGAAGGTAAAGGCTGTTGCTATACATGGATGGTCAGGTGTTTGTAAGTATATGGATGATCTATTTAAGGAACATGATTTTTGTATAAAATCATCATCCTCAGTCAAATCTCAATGCATAAATGCAGGCTACTATTAGGGAGGAATGTTGTGTAGTTGTCATCTCAATGCATACCCTTACTATTTGTCTATGATTTTCCAGTTTCCCATGGAGAAGTGAAAGATGACACATCTTATGGAAGCAGGACTGGGGAACTTTTAGCTCCTACAGGTGGACGCAATAGTTCTCATGTAGAGAATGGTTAGTTATATCTTCAAAGCCTGACACTAGTCACCCTGAACTTATTTCATCTATTTATCCTTTAAAAAAACACTTCATTTTTGTGATTGGCACTTTGTTACACAACCTCTTTTTTTTACTTTGTCTAGGTTCCCATAGACATTTTGGTCGACGTGGAACTGCTCATAATATGAAAGATGATGGCTTTCTAAATGTAAGTGAGGGGAAGTCATCTAAAAGAGGTGCTACTGTTCATAGTACCCCTGAGGTATGCATCACTTGCCATGGAGATCACCACATTATTTTTATTTCACCTTCATTTTATCTGTAAGTAGTTAAGAATCTTTCACTTCCTGCCAGCAGAAACAAGTGTGGGTCCAGAAATCATCTTCAGGTTCTTAGAATATCCACATCTGGTAAGTCCTTTATTACTTGCATCTTTTTTTTCCTTATTTGTCTTGCATTACTTTTTCCACACTCTACAAAAAAGGAAACTGCAGTAGACTTTTCTGCTATTTATTTCAAGTCTCAGACTGGTACTGCAACCAAAGTGCCCATGATTAATGTTCAAATGCATATTTGACTATGATGATTGCATCCGTTTATTTTAGTAACCAAACATAGGTCATTATTGTCTTTCCTGATTATATTAAATACTATGTAATCATCAATTCATCATGGAAAGCATATGACCTCTTCACTATTCCTACTGTCTAGGAAAAGGGAAAAGAAAACCCCTTGCGTATGCTAGGTAATATTGTGTTGAAAGAAGTTTCATATGCTAAAGCTTTCTAGTGCATTTGACTTTAACTTGGATAGCTGAGGGAATTATCTCTCGATTTAGGGAATATTCCTTTATAGTCTTTACACTGGGGACTGACCTCCCATTCAATATATTTAAGTCTGGCAATCTAGGTCAGGTTTTTGGTGATGTTGTCTAAGAGAAGAAGCTTTTGGTGGCCATGGAGGCATGTGGTGGGGGCAGATTATACTACATGACACGGTGGACATAAGGTGACATGTTGGGGAAGTCTGTATTGATTTTTTACTATGATTTGGTTTTGGCATATACTTGGGTGTGGAAAGGAACCACTACAGTGGCATTTAGGGCCTATTTGGAATAGACTTGGTAGTGTATTTTTTGGTAGCGCTTTTATTAGAAGTACTTAAAAATTTCATAAAATATCTAAGTGCTTTTTTTCAAATGCACTTGGAAGCGCTTTTTGAGGAAGCAGTTTCCACACTTTTAAAAGCACTGCTGAACAGGCTCTTACACACTTTTCTTGTTCATGGTAGGGCTTTTACAATTATGAGCATGGATTGGAGTCAAGAGCTGATTTACATTAAAGAAGAGCGATTTTATTTGTTTATTGGAAGTTTTACTATTTGGTTTAATAGTTTATTTTGGAAAATTGGGTCTTTGTGCATTTTGGGTGTACAACCTGCATCTTTGCAGGTGCTATGTCTAAAAGGTGTGGGCTACTTGGGTGTGAACAATGACCTTATCACAATTGTTTCAAAGATTTGGTGGTAATGGTTTGCTACCCTTTTGAAACCAGATTATATCACTCAGTCAGAGAACTAATTCCTCATGTGTCTAAGGCAATCATCTCTGTTATTGTGGCCTAAGGCCTTAACCGAAGAAATCGTGAAAATGGAGGTATACGTAAAAGGAGAATTTTTGGTTGGGCCAAACGAGGGTATGTCCATGTGTCATTATCAAAATAGTTATTAAACATTGGTTGCAATCTCACCTGATTTTTTTTTGGGTTGTAGATGTGGGTTTTTCTTATGGTATGATCCAATTTGTGCCGGATGGACCAGGTGTGGCATGCTCCTTTGGAATGCCAAGCTACGACGAGTCCTAGGGACAAGATGAAAATGTCTGAGAGATGGTTGACTTTTTATATTCATCGCACAACTCTATTGTTATGCCATATGTATAGTTTAATTAGCGAAGTATTTTGTCACTGGAAAATACTAAAATTCCGAATGTTGTAATGCACTTGGTGTTTCTTTGGGGTGAACTGGTAGTGAATAAGAATCCTCACGTGATTGTGAACAGTGTACCATATATCAAGGAACCCTTTCCATCAAGAGATCAAGGGACATTGCGTGCATCTTTTGGCCTTGTGAGGCAAGTTGTTACCGTAATTGATTTGCAAATCCTAGTTGTTGATGCCCTTGTATTAAGTGCCATGGCTCTGCATCCGGTATGTTACAAATACTGATAAACTACATAAAGTTCGGATTTGATGACTCTGAGCATTATTGTAAATCAACTACTTTGGACATAATTTGAAGATTGTCTTCAGCAATCACCAATTTTGAGAAAAATAAATTGGAGTTTTGAGCTTGCATGTTATGTTAAAGATAAAGAGTTTTAGTATTCCAAAAGTTTTCAAGACGGCAGAGCTTTAAGCATGAAATTTTCTTTCTCATAATCTTGATTTGACCATTTTAAAAATAATTATATGTCATACGATGGTTGTATACGCGGTGATAACTGCACCTGCAACCTCTGCAAGTGTTTCAAGTGACGAGATGGGGTTGTGCTTTAAGGATGGAGAAACAGAGGTGGAGGGAGAGGGAGAGATTAAAGTTGATCAGCTCCGCTCAAACTTGCACAAAACTTAAGTCAAGCTAAAGAAATTAAAGCTCTGTCCTTCTCTTCCTGCTTGCAGTCCTTCAACTTACACACTCAGTAAGCATTACCGATGAGGAGAACAAAGACCATCTTGTGCCATACCCTCAACAACACAACTGCATGAGATTGCTTTTCTAGAAAGTAAATCAACATTTCTTTTCTGTGAACAACGAAGAAATTGGATACAAGCAAAAGGGCCAGCATGTTCTACATACAACCATGGCCTTCCATATTATCACATTGTAGAACTATGTAATCTGCTACAATTTTGTTCTGTAAAGGGAATAAGGTAAAATAAAGGAATCCCATCCTGATTTATAAGCTATGGAATTTGAGCAATTTCCACCAAAATTTTGTGCAATGATTGTGGCTTTGATAAAAAGGGGCAGTGGTCGCTGCCTTTTATCTTGAACACTCCCTCTGGTGGGTTTTCCCTCACTAGCTTTTCTTGGACGTCTGGTGAAAGTGCCCGATCATCTAATGTTTGAATGAAGAACCGCCGGCTAGTTCCATATTTTTCAGGCGACAATGACAATTTTTCCATGATTGGACCTAGTGGGATAGGTCTCATGGAAACCATGGCCAGAGCAACATCCTGGAAAGATAAAACGCTGTTATAAATAATGTAAAAGGTACATTAAATCAAATTGCAAATGGATGAAGAGAAATAGAAATATCTCATATGATTATATCATGTTGGTGAAGACACCCAGATACTGATACATGGGTTCAAACACGATTTGAGTTGGAATTACTAGGTGGGGATCCAATACCAGAAAGCCACACAACTCAGTTCTTATTTTGGAGAAGAAACACATGTATTAGTTATGTATCAGAATGTTGAAAATGGATTGAAGAATCTAATATGATTATACCAAAGAAACAACCATAACAAATTTCTTTAAACAATACACATAAAGCATGCAAGTCGGTTCAGTGAAATCATTCTAAAATTTGTGGAGATGATATAGTCTCCACTTCATTGTATAGTGAAGAATCCAATTTTCTGCACACCTGTACTGTTATACTTAGCATATATGCATGCATGCAAGTGCATGAACATTGTGCTTGAGACATTAGCCCAATAGACAATTGACAGTCGCATCGCTGCTCTAAAGAGAAGGTTCTGATCATTAGGACTCAGCTTTCAAAAGTGACTGGTATAATATATCTACGAGGCATAATAAATGCTGCTCAGCAAACAGATATGACAAAGTGAAGATATACTAATGTATTATAAACCCTTCGTGTGATTTTACTTAAAACAATTCTATGCAAAATATACGTTCTGATACTTTAAAGTGATTCCAATACTCCTTGGAGTATATAGTGCTGGGTACATATTATCAAGTATCTAAGAAGTATTTTATTACTGGGTACATATTATCAAGTATCTAAGAAGTATTTTATCAAGTATGGACAGGACTCTGCTTCTGGATATTCATGCTATAAGGATACCATTCGTAGCTCCATTCGTAGCTACAGAGTTCCATATAATCAGGAGGTTACAATGACCAACAATAGAATCTAAAATTTGCAAAATGTCTGTACAAGAAGAACACACATCTCATGACGATCCTAACTGTTTATAGATCTGTCTTCAATGGCGATGATACTTTTGAATCAGAGCATTGTGGCCTGTTCTTTTTCCATTCTAGACTACCAAAAAATCAGCAATAGCATGATAAATTATCTTCTTTCTGGCTTAATGGTTTTATTTTTCTAAATAATTGTTAAAATAAAATGGACAAACTAAGGTCAAAGACAAATTAAAGATTTCTTTCATAAAGATATGCACATATGCCCGTCATGTGCTTACAGATGAGTACCAATACAAAACTTAAGGACACTAGATTTTCATACACCCATTGATATAAATACAAAAAACAAAAAAGGTGGTTAAACATATCTGGGCACTTTGGAGGTACTGTGGACCTGTATAATTATAAAACATGTGCTCTTGCACTCTCACTCCCCTTCACATGTTCTAGTCTTACTTCCAATTATATTATTTAGCTCTTTTTGTTTTAAATAATTTAATGGGCATACAGAGTATTCTTTTTTGCATATAGTATCATAAGAAATAAAATAAAATTTACATAATTTATGCAGAAAGTGCTTCCTGTGATGAAAAACTATTAGGATAGAAGAAACGTTGAAGAACTTTGACAAAGTTATCTGCTTTAGTTGCAACATACCTTTGCAGGAGATTGATTGAAATATAACCCTTTCATCTGCTCCTTCTCAAACATGAATCCTGTAGGAGGCTGGTCTTTTCCATTCCCATGAATCAAAAACTTTGATCCTTGCATAAACTGTTCTGCAGAGCCAAGCTGCAACACAAATTTCCTTCTTGAGAACATGAAAATCAGAGAACCTAAAGAAATGAAACTAATGAATTGCAACCACAACAGGAGATTCAAGGGGGAAAAAAAAGAAAAAAAAAAAGACCTGGGAATGGCTAAATGAAAAAAGGAAATGTCACATTGAGATGTATTATTAATCTAATTTAAACCCTTGTAAAGCAGCTCTCTCTCTCTCTCTCTCTACAAATACGTCCTGAAAATGGCTAAATGACAACAAAAAAAATGTCACACTGAGATGCATTAGTAATCTAATTTAAACCCATTAGAAGCAGTTCTCTCTTTCTTTTTCTCTATGCTGAACTGCCTAGCAAGAAAGCATTACTCCGATATGTATTTACGCACAAGCACAAGCACATATACATTTACAATTATTTCTTATTAGCATGTGGTAAAAATTGAGCCATTGGGCCCTGAATATATAATTATATATGCCTCTCCCTCTCTCTTGTCATTCCAGCACAACTGGGATAGAAAGATCCTGGCCAAAATTAGGTAAGTGGCATACTTTCCTCTATAATGGATTCACTAGGAACTTGGAAGTTAATTTGAACTTTTTGCAAAAATAATTTTGCATGAATGAAATCAATACATCAATATAAAAGCTCAATGCATATGGTTTGAAAAATTGTTACAAAGCTTGGAATTTTGCGAAAAGGAAGAAGCATATAGTCTTGTTTAGAAGTGCTATTTTACCTCTCCAGCAAACACATCAAAGGGTCTCTGGCCATCAGATACCATAGTGCCACAGATGAAAATTGCTTTTGAAATTTTCTGCGAAAAATGCTCCAGTGCATAAGAAACACAGGCACCTCCACTACTGTGACCAACCAAAATAACCTGCACAAGAATAACATAGATTATAAATTTGACAATATATTGTCTGCAGTGTGTAATATGATGAATAGAAGCACAGCTTGTAACCTTTTCATCCTGAGGAAGGTTTTGTAGATAGTCAATCAATGGTTTTGAATACTCTGCCAGCGTAGCAACAGAGTTAGTATCGGTGAGATCAATACCAGAACCTTTGAGATCAAAGGTAGTAGGAAGCAATCCTGTTTCCTCCAGAAGAGCAATTGTTTTGTACCAACACCAGGCTCCAAACCCTTCTCCATGAATTAGAATAAATTTTTTTGTTTTAATATTCTCCAAAAATTCTGGTCCCTGAAAAGGACAATGAAATCAACAATCATGTCAATCAATTCAAGGGAGGCTGAAAATGACATGGTGCACAACCACGTCTTGGTAGTAACTGATGACTATGGTAAAAAGTTACTTGTCTACATCAATCTATTGGCTAGAAAAGGAAGCAGACTAGCAAGCAAAAGAAAGAAGCAGCAGGAAAGGTGAAAGTTTTAGGGAAATTAGGATTTGTACAATACATGCTATGTGTTATGAATTATAATGTTCTGGAAGAGAAAAGTGAACCATAATGAATTATATTAAATCCACAGACCAACACATTAACAGTTATGACATTGATAGAGATTAATTGCCATCTGTCACTTCTATGTTTATCACTTTCATGATTTGATGTATTTTTGTTTATATTTATGTAGGTATTTATATAGACTATTTTGTACTTATCTTAGGGTTAATTCTTATGTTCATTATGTAGTTTTGGCCTCTACAATTTGGGGAATTGTAATTTATTTTCTCCTCTTTCCTTTCTATTTCTCTTCTCATAATTTTCTCTGCTAACCCTCCATTAAGTCTACATTAGAAATATTTCCAGCCTAGATAAGGTCAAGGTTAACTAATCAAAATTCAAGTACAAACAAATTTATTTTCATAGTGGTTAATAACCACAAATTTCTACAAAATTAAAAAGACATCATAAACTGTTACCAATAAAAAATACCTTATACACAGAAAGGCACAATTTTTTTATCAATCAAATGCATCAACAACCTTGGTTAATGGTAATCCCAACATATACAGCCAACATATAACATGAACTTTTATCCATATATACATATGTGATGAGTTCTCATAAAAAAATCTGGCTCTTCCTGAAAAGGAAAGTAACGCTGTTTAATAGTATGGTAGTTGGAATGATATTTGGAAAAAAATAAAATAAAAGGATTCAAATGGTCGAAAAATATAAAGATCTCAATACTATTTCAATTTCACTCCCGGATTTAGTTAAATACACTCATAAAGCAGTGAGCTAATCAAGTGATATTAAAAGTTGATGGGTCACAATAAAAAGTGAGTCTTCAAACACACTTTTTCTTCTAGATAAAGAAAAGTAAAGTAATGATCATATGACTTATTTAGAATAATATAATTGCAAGATCTTTGAAAGCGCATAATAATCTAGAGGCCACACTTTGAGATGCACTTTTCAAGTATCAAAATAAACAGTAAAATAATTCCTTACTTTTTCACTTCTTCATCATGCATACATCACTTTTTGTATTAACTTGATTGTTGACTAACTGTAGATTTTGCATATAATTATGCACTTTTAGCTTTAAACAGAGGTGATTAATCAACAAACCCGACTTTTCATCACAGATCAAATCATGAAAAAAAAGAAAAAGTGACATGGATTTGAATCAAATCAAAACCCACCTGCTGCTTTTCATTTGTGAATGAATCAGTGAGTCTCCTAGAGCTTGTGGAGCCAATTCTCCTAGACATGGATCCATCAAACCTCTGAGACAATTGGTGCTGATGCAGAGCCATAGACAGAGCTTGCCTGTGCAAGAACTCTTCCTCAGCCAGAAGTTTCCTCTGTGACCGGTTCATTCTCTTGCTTCTGGATCCATTTTCTTTGGTCTCCTTCTTTGACATGCAAATAAATCGATTACCCATTGCTGGAAAAGGAGTTTTGAGCAAAACCCAGAAATCTTTTTGGGGGAATTTTGAAGGAAAATGGAAGAAAGTCAAGAGATTTTCCCGGAAAATGATGTCTTGGTAAAGGAAGATGGCATTGTCCACAAAGGTGGAGTCTTGTGAGTCAAAAATAAGTTTTCCTTTCAGTTTTTTTCTTCAGAAAGAGAGAGAGATAGAGAGAGTAGGTGAGCTATGAGAGGCAGGAGAGAAGTCGTTGGGGGTATTAATAAATATGAATATGCGATGAAAAACTGGAACACTCCCCAACTGAATTGAGAGCCATTTAATGCTTTTTTTCTGTTTCTTTCAACGGTAGGAGACCTTCCAATGCACTCTCTCTCCCTTTCTCACTATAGAAAAAACACGGTAGAAAGTAGAAATGGAAACAACTTCACTCTCTGCCCTAGTAAAATATTTGCAGTATTTGTATTTGTAGTTGTACGTTGAATGTTGGATTGTCATTTAGTGCATAAATTTCTGTTTCTTTCAACTCTGTTTAGTCAACTCTAGTCTCATTGCCCAAACCCCATAGTCAATTCCTCTACCATGTAAACCACACCTGTAAGCCTACATGTTAAAAGTTAAAACAATCATTCTACAAAATTCCATTTGAATTCATTTGAACTCATTTTGACTTTTATTTATTTATAACTATTTTAACTTTAAAAAAAATTTCCAAAAATAAATAAACTTTACCAAGAACATCTAGCTATGTGTAATATAAGTATATAATTAATCATGCTAAAAGAGGCTTCAATTATACATCGTTAATATGTCTATATACATCATTAAATCGGCTGTTCAAATTTCCTCTCTTTCAACTATTATAAATGAAATGACACATAACTTAATCAGAAACAAATTCCCTATCTTTCTTGTATTTTTCTTCGCCTTCCAGTTTTCGGGCAGAACTTGTCCAAAGTCCCAACCCCAGTGTTGAACCCATGATCTTTTGGATTGTCTTCATTTTTCAAAACCAGCTCATCGACATCAATCACTCAATTTTTAATACCCAGAAAAAGAGGTCAATGCTAGACCTTAGAGGGGACAATGCATATACTAGTGCATAAATTGTTGTTAAGCAAATATGATAATTAAGTTGTCTATATTAAACTCAAAATTTAGTAATATATAGCTGGAGATTCCAAGTATAAATTTTACAGAAATAATCACACCGTTTTCAATATGAACAATAATTGAGACAAATAAGAAAGTTAAAAAAACAAAGATACATTAATATTTTAAAGGATCATATATTCCTTGTTGGGATTCTATTTATCTTTATTTAAAAAACAAAAAAATAAATAAAAAATAAAAACGTATTCGCACATACAGCACCCAAAAAAAATAAGGGATATCACTGTGATTGAATTATACAACTTTAACAAGAAAAGGGGCTTCTGTCCAGAAACTTTGAATACATGCATGACTTTTCTAAGTTTCTAACCATCCTCACCCTCGTTTACATATCTCATATTCTCTTTCTTGGTCTAAACTAAATATTCTCTCATTCTATATCATTTCAATAGTTTTCTATCATTAGCCTTTACATGCGTATAAACTATAAATTTTATCCGCGAGAAATCTTACCTGTAATGAGGAATATACCTTTACTCTAACAAAATTTTTTCATATGCTATTCATATGATCAATTATTGTGACAGTAAGTGTGTCTATAATTATTACAACTAATTTATTATTATTATTATTATAAGAAAGGAAGAGGGTTTGAATTCATATAATTTTTATCCTCGATCAATTAAATCAATTCCAATTCACACCAAGGTTTTTTCCTCTATATAAATAAAAAAGAACATGGCTGAAGTGATAAGCTTCAACCCGATCTGCAGCCTTTATAATATATTTTATCTTCTTTCATATAATATATTTTATCTTGTTTCAACACAGTCCTCCTAAATATATATATATATATATTTTTTTTCTTTTTCTTTTTCCTCCTTCTCCGCTTTCTGAGACATTCCAGTCCTTGGAAGCTACCAAATAAGCAGCCCCAAACAAGTCACATACAGTGTACATACGAATTAAAGGAACGTTAGTTGTGTTGTAGTATTGGTGGTTCTAACAAGTTCATTAATTTGTTTCACTTATATAAGTTATCCCCATCACCAACCACAAAAATGCTTGGATAGCCTAATTTTTAGTGCAGCCGATTGAATTTAGCACCACTAAGATATATAATATAGTGTTGAGGGATATAAAGGTCTGCCCAGTTACAAACCGCACAGCTCTACCACATGACCTAGGGGATATATATATACGTATATATATACCAGCTTGCATTTATTTGCCTTTCCACTTGGGTTTTTTTTATACCAATTTAAAGCTTGGTTCCTGCATGGGATTTGAATTTTACATATGAAAATCAATAATCAATGCAGAGAGTAGAGACAACAGATTAACCTTTTATTGAAACGTCATCAAATGCATCTAAGGAGAAAGAGATCCCAACACTTTATAAAAGTTGTGGGCATTTTCCTATAGGCAGTACTGAAATCAACCTTTCTTTCTTTTTGTGTATGGATCTGTGAAAATGGGGAAAAGTCCTTGTTCTATGAATGGGCTGAATAGAGGAGCTTGGACTGCTGAAGAGGACAACACTCTCAAAGAGTATGTCAAAACTCATGGCGAAGGAAAATGGAGCAAAGCTTCAAAGGAAAGAGGTAAGAAAGAAATAGACAACAAAAAAAGGGAAACAAAAAAAAAAAAATAGTTGTGATGAATTGATGTGGTAAAAATTGTGGTGAAGTTTTATCTTACTATCTGATACTAAATGCAGGTTTAAAGAGATGTGGAAAAAGTTGCAGGGTTCGGTGGCTGAACTATCTGAGACCCAATATCAAGAGGGGCAATATCTCACCTGAGGAAAAGGACCTTATCATAAGGCTCCACAAGCTCTTAGGCAACAGGTTCTAATTGGATATATCATATATATGTATATATATATATTGTCAGTTTATTGTATTTTTGTTCTTCTCTATCAATTGATTTTATACCAGTGATGATTGCTTATTGGCTTCTGAAGATGGGCTCTCATTGCTGGGAGACTACCAGGCCGAACAGACAATGAAATAAAAAACCACTGGAACACCGTCATAAGAAGGAAGATCAATAATGGTAAGCAGTTACTCCAACCAGAAAATGATAAACAGAACATCGTATCTTCTGATGAGACCCCTCCATTGATGATGACAGTGTCTGATGTTGCCCAACAGTCACACCAACCAGATTTTGATGCACAACCCACCCAAGATGGAAGTTTGGGGAATAGTAATGTTGCAATGGAATCAAAATATACTCTATTAATTTCTTTCAAAGATAACAGTTCACCAGACTGCATAATGGGCCATTACTTAGAGGACCTTTTAAAGTCAGATATTCCAGCATTAGAATTCTGGAAATTATGCAATTTTGATCAATCATGATACAGATGTAGAAAGTTAAATTGGTGGCACATACAATTTGTGGCCTTTTGTATGGACCCTTCTCTGTCCTATTTTTAAGGATAACTAAATGATCAGACAAAGAATGACCAACTTTCTAAAGCCGTTCAAGTCCAGGCTAATATTAGTAACACTACTACCTGTATTTACAAAAATTGACATTTCATTTTTTTTTTCTCTTCAGAAAAATGCTCCACACAGAGTCGACTGGTTTTCCAGTTTGATGTATGCAAATCTCATTGTTTTCATAAAGCTTATCTGAAAAAGTCATTGCACTTGTTCTGTTCAAACTAATTATAACAGCAAAATGAAGAAAAGAAGACATCGAGTATAATATGAAATATGTATTTGAGGGGAAGTTGCAAATTACAAACAACCACTTCAACGTGATTGACAATTGTATACCTTTGACAACTACGAGCATATATATATATATATATACATATACATATAAAATTCCACCTGGTATAAAGCTCCAGTAGATGAGGTCAAGTGGTTCGACTCGAGTCTCACAAGCATTCTCCATGAGGCATGAAACCACTTTTTGGTCCCATATTAGCAGAATATTCTCACTTCAAAATTGATAAATCAAGGTTCTTCAAGTGTTTCTCTCAAGATTACAAAAGTTAATACTACAGAGAAATTGAAATCAATCACATGAAATATGGTAGCAACCCTTTGTTCAGTATAAGCTCCTTTTTCTCTTCTACTCCTCAAAAACTTGATAGCCTAAACAATAATCCTCACTGACTACATAATCAGCATCTTTCATTAGCGCAGTTAGTCCATCCAACAAAAGGTAAATTTCACGTCTCAGCTGACTACTTGTGTCCCCCACCAAAAAGAGTGAGAATCCATCTCCCACATCAACCCAAGCACAGCCAGGAGGCTTCCTTACACCCAAATCCCTCATGAAAGTCCTCGCGCTCGCTAGCTTGTTCCAACAACCAGCAGCAGCATACATGTTAGCAATTAACACATAGTAACCTGAATTTTCAGGTCTCATTTCTAACAGCTTCTCAGCTGCCCATTCCCCTATCTCTGTATTTCCATGGATCCGACAAGCTCCAATCAGAGTAGCCCACATTGCAGAAGTTGGCCTGTAAGGCATCCGTATGATAATCTCCTTTGCTTTGTTTAATAGACCAGCCCTGCCATAGAGATCAACCACGCAAGCATAGTGCTCCAAATGCGGAGTTATACCATACACATTGAGCATCTTTTCGAATAGCATTTGGCCTTCGATTACAAGACACGAATGGCTACAAGCTGATAAAATCGAAACCATGGTTACATGATCTGGTTTGATGTGTAACTTGTTCATCTCTTCAAATAACTTCAGTGCAGCTTTTCCATCACCCTGCACTCCATATCCTGCAATCATGGAAGTATAAGTTACTTCATCCCTTGAAGACATTGAATCAAACACTTTTTTAGCTTCTAAAACTTTGCCTGATCTGGCATACATGTCCACAAGAGCATTCCACAGTAACAAATAATCATCAAACACAACACATTTTGCAATGTAACAATGGAATTCCTTCCCATGTTGAAGATTTGCTACCCGAGCACAGAGAGGAAGGATGCTGGCAATCGTAACAAAATTAGGCTCAATTCCAGAATGCAACATCTCCCTAAAGAAGGATGAAGCTTCCTCAGCTTGATCCATGCGACAATAACCAGATAGCATGGAGTTCCAAGTAATTATACTCCTATTCTCTATCAATTGAAACAGCGTATAGGCTTTCCTAAGGTCTTTGCACCTGGAATACATTGTAATTAATGCATTTTTGACATTACCATACCCATCACTACAACTACGAATAGCAAAACCATGAATTTCTTTCCCTAACTTAATTACTCCAATGTGGGAACAAGCACTCAAACCAATAACCAATGCTACCGAGTCCAATTGAATACCACAAATTCTCATTCGAGAAAGCAACTCAAGTGCACCCTTCAAATTGCCTGTCCTCAAGCACCCTCCTCCTATGGTATTCCAAGTTAAGACATTAATACCAATACCCTCCATCTGCATGCTTTCAAACAGCTCGAATGCTTTCGTCCACATGCCCCTGGAAGCATAACCAGAAATCATTGCATTCCAAGAAATTACATCCCTTTTGGGCATTTTGTCAAATAAGTCACGAGCAACATCCACAAGCCCAAATCTCCCATACATAGAGATCAATGAATTATGCACAAACAAATTCCATTCCTGACAACTAGCATTGATGGACTCATGCACCTCCCTCCCAAAGCCTAAATCCAATTTTTCACCACAAGCCTTGAGAACAGATGGGTAAGTGAAACTATCTGGTCTAATACCCTTAGTGACCATTTGTTTGTAGGTAGAGAGAGCCTCATCTAAAAGTTCATTTTTAACATATGAAGAGATGAGCAAATTCCAAGCTAGAGGGTGCAATATATTAGAACTCTCAATGATAATATGAGCCTCAACATGGAGATTAAAGCTTGAGTAAAATGTGACCAGCTTGGGAACCAAAATGGGGTGTCGTTCAAGCCCCAATTTGACAACCTGTGCATGAAGTTGCATACCCTGTGGGCATGATTTATGGTTGGCGCAAGATAAAATAAGAGAGCAGATTGAATGTAAGATAAGGTCAGAGGAAGTAGTAGAAGAGGCACGAAGCTTGATAAGAGATAAGGTTTTGAATGCGTTTGATAAATGCCCTTCGCTTGCATAATTCTTGATAGATGTAAGAAGAGAATTTATCATAGAATCATCAACTGTTGAACCTGTTTTCAAAATAGATGACACAGATGATTTCTCAAATTGTTTGGTACCTTCTTTCCATCTTTTGGGTATGAATCTTTGGATTTGAGATATAGAAAGTCCCCTTGGGATGAAATGAGAATAGGATGATGGCATACACTATAAATGTATCTGCTGTATGTAAGATCATTGTGAGCAAGAACTGATCGCATGGCTTTGCCCAAATTTGCAACATGTCTCGAGAAAGCTGGCTAGTAGGAGACCCAATTTGATTCTTAAGATCAAGGGTTCATTAAATTAATAAAGAAAAACAAGATTTAACCTGCAAAATCAGAGGTAAGGTAAGTGTTAAAAAGGGAATTTTATGTTACCACATATGCATGAGCTGTGAGACAAATCACCGTATTTATACACAAATTTAACTGTCATTATATGATTGGTCAGTACAATTGCGTGTGTGCATAACGAAATTGATCAGTAAAGTAAATGAAAAGACAAATCAAATAACAAGTTTTGATTAAGAAACTTTTAAAAAGAAAAATTTCAGCTGCAAGTTACACAATTTCTGATGTGGCCACTGGCCACTGATACGAAGAAAGATGATTATTGTTTTCTCCACATTTTAGTTGAGTCTAACGCCCAATCTGCCGGTTGTGTTTTGTTGTCGTTTATTAACACAGATTAAAATTATAGATTCTCCTATTTTTCAAACATGTATCTTTATCAAGTAATTTGGGGAAAACTTGAGTACAACAGAAACCCAACATTGCTGATTTGAACAAAACCATATCAAATTATAACAAAACCAGCAACACAACCAAAAACTTATAAAAATATCTAAACACAACCAGATTATTTTCATTCAGTCTTAAAGCTAAAAAAAAAATTAAAACATGAACTCCAGAAAGTCAGAAACACAGTAAGCTAACTGGTGACTATGTGAATATCTCAACACAGCAACTCAATGAGCACCAATGTTTTAAAGAAATAAAAATTCAAATTCAGAAAGAATGAGTGCTCACCGAATGAGCAAGACAAATGAAAAATGGAGGACCTGGTCAGCTTAAGCCTATCATCTTCTCTGCCGCCGGGAATTGAACACCGTTTTGGAAGGGAGCGGCGGGAAAATACTAGTTTCTGGAGAAAGAAGAAGAAGGACCGACTAGCAAGTAGCAACTACTCATCAATTGAACTGAACGTGTAAAAGTTTTTTTTTTTTTTTTTTAATTGTTTTTTTNTACTCATCAATTGAACTGAACGTGTAAAAGTTTTTTTTTTTTTTTTAATTGTTTTTTAATTTTAACTGATGATTTGTTTTACTGTTTTACCCTTAATATAATAAAAGGTTCTTCACTTCCATTTTTTTTCAGGGGCATTTGGGTCTCAGAGTTCTTGTGTATGAAGTTGCGCCAAATTTCTCTGTCGCATTTCTCTTTGCTTGCTCTCCATCTCCGACTCTTGCACTCGGCACAGAACGGGTAAGAACTCTTTCCCATTCTTCAGAGATTTTCATGCTTCCTTTTATTGCTCTTTAAAATCGGGGTTTTTGGTTCGTTTGAGACTTTGATTGTGAGTTTAGGATTTTAATGGATTGGGTCTCATGGTGGCTGACGATGATTTCCTTTAAACACTTGAATGCATGAAATTAGTGTTGAATTTTTTGAGAATTTCACAGACAAGTACAGTTTTTTTACTTATAGTGGTATATTTAGGTTTCAATAGGTTGGAAAGTCTGATTATCAATTTTCTAAAATTTTTGGTTTTTTTTGGATGATGATTGTTGAGATTGTTAAGTTGAATTTGCAAGTTGGTTATCTATTGACTTTTCTTTTAGTCGGCAGCTTAAATTAAACTTTTCCGAGAAATTGTACTCTATTTTGAGTTGTAATCTTTATGGGCATTGATTCAGCTATTAAAAATTTTCAAAAAAAAAAAAAAAACTTAGATAAGAAATAGTCCAAGTTGGGTTAATGAAGGGTTTTCCAAGAAATTAGAGAAGCCTGGAACACTGATGGAAGGTTTTGAGTCCTACCCTTTGCTTGTTAATGTCTGAACATTGTCTTTTATCCAAGGCGTCTGATAGGATATCCTAGGACCAAAGATGTTATAATGAGCTCGAGACTGCACAGAGAAATGCAAGCGGTGTGGTATGCTAGAGGTAGGTGACTTGGTCAAGTTGCTCGCTATTGCATTTACTAAAGCCGATTCTATAAATAACTCTGGTCTATATCATATTACCCTTTGGAAAATACCTTAATTTTCCACTCAACTTCACCCCAACTGTATAATTTTATAGCGTATGTATATGTATATGTATAAAGTTACTTTCAGTTAATGATTAGTGTTTATTTATTTTTGTTTTCACTTGCTTAATTTATTGATGTTGTTTTGTGTGTTCATCTATTATGGTCAACTGCTTTTTGTATTAAGGATTTCAGTAGAGTTTTGGATTTAAGGGGTTAAACAATCATCCTTAGATTTTAATAGTTGGAGCAGGTGAGTTAGTAATTTGAATGCCAATAAGTAGGGAGGGAGTTGCTCATGTACCTTAATTTTCTTATAGGTTCATGGGGTCAATTCCATTAATTTTGGTTGGCATTTAAGTCGCATCCAAATTTGAGTTGGTACATGTCCATGAATTTGTGTTAAGTTGATATTGCCTTTTATATTGAACGCTATGATAATATGATTATCTGCCTGATCATTATTTTTTGCATTTCATGGTAAGTAATTTTATGAATGTCAATGCATATATTTAATCCTTATGCACATGAACTGAATTTAATAACCTCATGTCTGCTGCCAATTTGTTTTAGTCAGTTTGAGATATTTAACTGTACTCTGCTTTTTGTTGTTATTGACTACTACAATGATTCTCCTCTTTCTAGGTTGCTTTACTGGATTTTTCATAGATAACCAAGTGATTTGGTTGCTGCAACTGGACTCTGGAAATTTTGGTTACAAAAAATAACATTTTGTTGATTACGACGCTGATGAATACAACGTCATACATGGACAAGCAGATAATGGATCTGTCACAACAATCATCGCAGCAGAACAAAGACTTCATTGACCTGATGAACCATCCCCAAGAGGAAGAACATCAGTTGGGCCATGGAAATGGGGTTTCCAAGAAGGAAGAGATCCTTCCTAACTATGATTTTCAGCCCATTCGTCCCATCACTAGAGTTTCTTCACAGTCCCCGAGTTTCAATACTGCACCTAATCTTGGAAGTGGAGAAGGAGGAGGATCCACTAGGGCTTCAAACTCTGCTGAATCCAAGTCCAACACTACCTTTCCTATCAGAGTAATTGACTCCTCTCTGACTCTCTGACTCTCACTCTTTCTCTTTCTTCCATCCATAAAGTTATTTCTTTGGTTGGGCTTATCATTTGGTAATTAAAAAGTATTAGTCGCTAAGTTTCAGTGGCTTTTTAGTTTTTTAATATTTTTAGAGAATTAATATTTGTTTTTGATTTCTATGTGTAGTGAAATTTTGTACAATTATTTTTGTTATTAGCATATTGAAATTTTGTATGACATTCTCCAGGCTTCAGCTGAAGTTAAATGTTCTATAATTGGTCAGGACTTTAATTTTGTATGACATGCTGTTGTTTATTAATGTATTCTGTAGATGTCTTGGATATATTTAGTAGTTGCTTTGGTGTACATAGATGATGGTTTTGGGCTTTTGCTTTGTTCTTTAGAGGACACCTGGTCATCAGTATTGTACAATTTCTATTCTACTGAAAAAAAGTTAAATGTTCTGTAATTGGTTAGGACTATACTGAATTTCCCTTAGGGCAGTGCCTGAACTAGTACAATAATGTTTTGAATGATTTTGTTTTCATTATTTTATTATTTGAGAGTAGATCGATCGAAGATGATGCTTTTGGAAGTATTGATGTATACCATGATGGGCTTTTATCCAAGTTTTATACAATTGGAAAAGGGTACAAACCAAATAACAAACTTAGGGGCTTATAGTTATTGGTTTTCCCTCTCCCTTCCCTTTTTCACTATAGTAGCCTACTTTGCTTGATTTTCCAAGAAAATCTTTCTGCTGTTTGTGGACTTTAGTCAGGCATTGCTGATCGATAACTGTATCTGAGCTTGCACTTTACTTCATTACATTTACTTTTTTTTATGAGAAACACAATATTACTTCAGTACATTTACATGGTGCTACTCTTTCCATTTTTCATACAGAATTATGGTTCTCTGGATTCAATTAATCCTGCAACATTTATTTTAGAGAGAGACCGCAATGTTCTTGATGCTACAATTTTGTCAGAGATTGATCGCACCATGAAGAAGCATGTTGATAATGTACTACATGTGTTGGAAGGTGTTAGTGCGCGACTAACACAACTAGAGAGCAGAACTTGCTACCTTGAGAATTCTGTGGATGATTTGAAGATTTCTGTGGGAAACAATCATGGGAATGCTGATGGAAAGATGAGAGAGTTGGAGAATATTCTTAGAGATGTATGTTGCCTCTTTCTCTTTCCTTTTGGTGTGTGCATAGCGTCGTGGCTGCATTTGTTGTTTTAGTAAAACAGATGACATATGTGTTCATCTGGAAATTTTATACGTAGCATTGGCAGTATGGTGATGCATGCAGGAGCACTCTAATTTTCTCCTTTTGTCTATCTGTGAGTGCATGTTTCATTGTGATCCCAGAACTATAGAGAGTGTGAAAGCAGAGCTACACATCCCACATGCTTACCCCAAATCTGAAAACCTTAAAAATCTATCTTGGGATTTAAATTGTGTTGCTCTGTAAACATTTTTACCCATACAAGATGAATCCAAGTATGTCGTAGAGTGAAGTCTTGTTCGTAAGGTTACTTGTCTGTGTAGGTGAAAGCAAGCATTTAGTTGAGTTAGCATGAAAACTGAATCTAAGTTTATTATCGTAAAAAAAGCATGAAAGCTGAATCTAAGTTTATTATCGTACTAGCCTATGTGTTTATGCTTCATTTTCTTTTTGGTGCATGCTTACGCTGTTTTTTTCACTCACTCTCATTCATTTGGTTTTTCTCAACATTAAGCACAGGTGCAAACAGGTGTTCAGGTTTTGAAGGATAAGCAAGCAATAGTAGAGGCTCAGCTGGAGCTTGGGAAGATACAGGTATCCAATCCCAAGGTAGACCCTCAATTGGAATCTCAGAATGCTATGCAGTTGGATTCTGCTCAGACAGCGGCCTCTGCTCCTCAACAATCTCACCAACAACTTCCTCCCCCTGTGAACCTTCCACACTCACATCCCACTGTCTCTCCACCAAATGCTCCTCCCCAACCTATGCTACAAAGTGTACCACCTCCAGTCCAACATCCAAACCAGTTTTCTCAGAACCAGATCCCTCCTGTTCCTCAGCGAGACCCTTATTTCCCAGCACCTGGTCAGACTCAAGAAGCTCCAAATCAACAATACCAATTCCCTTCAGGTCAGCAGCCACTCCCCCCTCCCACCGTACCATCACATCAACAATTTCAACCTACCACTCCACCACAGTATTCTCAGCCTCCTCCCCAGCTGCCTCAACAACACCCTTCGCATGCACCTTCTAATCCCTCTCAACTCCAGACTACATTAGGGCACCATGCTGAAGAGATTCCTTATGTTCCTGCACAGAACTATCCCCCCAATCTTCGCCAGCCAGCTTCTCAGACGCCCAGTGGGCTCCCTCCCTCCCAACAGTATTATGGTCCAGCTTCTCATGTATATGGGCCGCCATCCAGCAAATCTAGTTCAGGGTTTTCTTCTGGCTATTGTCCTCCATCTGGGCTTGGTGAACCATATCATTACGGCGGATCACCTCAAGATGGTGGTACCTCCTCCATGAAACCACAACAACTCTCTTCTTTTACTACACCTCAAAGTGGAGGAACTGGCTACCCACAGCTGCCAATTGCTCGGGTATTACCACATGCAGTGCCTACCACTTCTGGAGCAGGTGGTAGTTCAGGTTCAGTTGGGACTGGAAACAAGGTTCCCATTGATGATGTGATTGACAGAGTGACAACTATGGGTTTTCCAAGAGACCATGTTAGGGCGACGGTTCGAAAGCTGACAGACAACAGCCAGGCAGTTGACCTGAATGTGGTGCTAGATAAGCTGATGAATGATGGGGAAGTCCAGCCACCTAGAGCTTGGTTTGGTCGGTAGTATGGTGTGCTTGGTTCAGACTAATGTATAGGAAGTATCACTTGTGTCTAGATCTTCTTTTCATGTGACATGTGCTTTGCGTTTATCTTCTATTTGCTTGTCCAGCTCCCGTTAGTGATTGATTTGCCCGTCCTCATCTCATTTGTGTATTTACTCATAATAATTGAAAGTGGATTGCTGAGTTGTATTATTGTTTTCATTTATCAATATGCAATACTTTTTTTGGAAAAATTATTGGGTCCTATGTTACTGTAGCACTGTTTATTGCAACCCATACAGATACAGAAGAAAAAAATAGGGGTTCTAACTTCTATATTAGTTATGTGATCAATTTTATTTTCTTCACAAGCATTGGAGGACTGATTTCCCTTTTACTGTGGACCAATGGTCACAATGATGATACTATTATTTTTGAGAATCTTTATAGGGAGCTAACTTTAGTTGGCCTTAACCCGTATCCAACATTTTAGATAATATTTAGAGTAAATTTTGAGGAACCAAGAATTATCCCAAATTTTGGTGAGAACTGATGATGCCTCCAAAGACTAGATTCACATATCATCCGTCATACCATCAATTTTAGTAAATAAAAAGTTTCAATTTGTTTTCAAACATTTATTATTGGCCAGAACAAGAGTTAATCATCTCACTCATGGCCCATTGCACCTCATCACCATAGGCACAGCCTCAGGAACATAGGCTGAGGAACAACACCCTGTTGACTAGCATCCTCATTGTTAGCAGCATGCTGTATCAAATTAAACCTTGACCCAGTATTTCCAGCAGCCTTAACCTTACTAGGATCAGTCCCCACAAACATCCATTCACTATGCAAATTCTTAGGACCATCAACCCCAGAAAGCACATGATCATTCACAGCCTTCTTAGAAGAAGGCTCCAGAGCTGCTTGGAAACAATCCACTCAGGCTTGTTAGGCATATTCCCAACAGGCAGATCAACATTAAGATCACCATTGGACTCATCCTTATTAGCTTACGCCTTAGCCTCTAGAATACAGGGCAAGTATCCCTCCCATGACCAGAGCAACGACTTCTCCATAACTATTGGACAAGGGGTCCCCCCACACCACACTAACAAAAAGGGAATCAAGAATTCAAATATTGATATAATGCATATGTAATCCACTCAAATACAAATTTTGGAACACATTGCATGAACTAATTTATATTCTACAAAACTTTTAGAGAGAAGAAAGACAAAAGTTACACTCGAAATTTTGTGATTTGCTGTAAAAAGCTCAATGCGATCACGGTCAATGCTGCACACAAAAAAAGGTGTAAAATAAGCAGCAAGGCAATAACAAATAAGTTCTATTAAAAGAAAATATATTAGATATTTCTCTGCAAAACAAAAAGTTAGTTATACCTGAACGCACCAGGAAGGATCATGTGAAATTATAGTGTTTCATAAAATGTCAGCCAAGTGCTACCACCATGTCTCCAATTCAGATTTAAAATAAATACGAATGAGGACGAAGCTAATAAAATGAATATGATCCAACAGGGTCTGCACTAATGGAATCTTCAAAAAGCCTAACTTTTGCGGTTGGTAGCATTGCATCAGACTCCATCTTAATTTATTTTTCCTGTAATTGATTGATTAGTCTATGAAATTTACTTTACTTCTTTAGAGGATACTCATACAAGTAAATTTTCTAATTGGTGTTTTTACTTTTGGTTCTCTGGGCTTCTACAGATGTTTTAATTCATTCAACTAGTAAAATTTTAGTATTTTGTATCATCTCATTTTCAATCTCTTTGACGTTTGATTGATTTTGATTTTATTTTTTCTAAACCTCTTGTGCAACTATTACTATTGAAGTTGTTGGAGTATGGAAACTGAGTTTTATCAGGAAATGAACAAGGTGGTTGTTTTTGTTGTATGTAGTTGGAAAGAGCTTTCAATGACAAATAAAGATAATATAACCATGACAATGCATGGTGGGGTGTAGTGTTAGATAAGAGGGGTACATCCTAACAACGGCTCATGTTATTGATCTAAGAGCTACATTGATAACATATCGTCATGAGGATGAGTTTTGGGAAGGGGAACAAATCTATATAGATAGATCTATTGATGTGACGATACTAAAACTTTTAGACAGACATAAGGAAGAAGTTGATGAAAAGTCTGGTTGTAGTTCGTGAGGTCTGTTGTTCTGTTTCTTTCCAATCTATCTAAATTATGTTTGTTCATTCTTTCCATATGTGTTGGTTCAGAGAGGTGGTATTTCATCATTATTATTGTTGGTTTGGTGTGTTATTTTGGGATAAAGTTAGTGTTTATAATACTAATGATATTTAAATTTTTAGTTAATGGCTGCACAAGTGCAACTGAGAATTTTAGCTTTGACCGCAACACCAGGATGTAAGTGACTATTATTACTGGGTTTCTAGCAAATTTCATTTAACAATTAGATTCTTTGTTATGTGCAATGTTACAGCAAAGCACCAGACTGTTCAGCAAGTTATTGATAACTTACGTATATCAACACTTGAATATCGCGATGAAGACAAACCTGATGTCAAAAAATATGTTCACAACAGGGAGATTGAGTTGATTGAGGTATGTGTTGTAATCTCTTGTTTACAGAACTGTTTTCTTGTAGAGGAAACAAATTTATTGAAAGATTTCTAGGTTGCAATGGGTCAAGATGCTGTTGAGATAGACAATAAGCTCTTGGAAGTGATGCATCCATTTGTAACCAGGCTTTGTGCAATTGGAATTCTCCCAACTAGAGACGTTCAGACTGTATGGTTCACTTCTAATCTCCCTTTGGAAAACTCTGCTGGATGGAATTGTTTATTTGCATTCCTATTCTGTTCTGGGTCATGCTGGCAAACAATGTAATGAATGGGGTGTGTGTAAATTTTTGTAGTAATGTCTGGTTTTGTTACCTTAGTAACTATGGAAGTTCGCTAAAATGCATATCCACCTTGATTATGTAAGAATATTATATTGTTAGCCTATATATAGTTCTTCACAATGAAATGTAGAGTAATATTCTCTCATCAGACAGTTTGTTATGTAGCTCAGGACTTTATTCACAGTCCAGCTCTAGTTTGCTAGTTTATGAGAAAGTAATAGTATAAATTTTAGCTTTGGGAAAATATTCACTGGTTTGTAAAGAAGCTGTGCCTCAGATGCTCCTCTAGCTTGAAGGAACATAAAGGCCTCTCTATAAATGACCATTTTTCTTAATGTTTGGGATTTACTGCCTTGTCAGTTTTTGGTTTATTCTTAATGAAAAAATCACTTTCTTTTGGGTCTACATAATTTTATTCCTCCTTTTTTATTTATTTATTTTTTGGGTGGGGATTCTTGCAGTTGAGCCCGTGCGAATTATTTAATTCAAGGGAGAAATTTCGTCAAGCACCTCCT